>JARYGA010027828.1:0-102892 GCA_030545235.1 Helianthus tuberosus
GCGTGCATTATCGATTTTGGGGGCAGCTGGGATGTATATTTGCCATTAGCAGAATTCTCTTATAACAACAGCTATCACGCTAGTATCGGTATGGCCCCGTATGAGATGCTATATGGTAGGAAATGTAGAACCCCAGTGTGTTGGGGTGAAGTGGGACCACGTGAACTGGCCCATGAAGATGTTGTCCAAGCCACTAACGAGAAAATTGAAGTAGTTCGAGCTCACTTAAAAGCGGCCCAAGATAGGCAAAAGTCTTATGCCGACAAAAGACGAAGACCAATTGAATTCCAGGTGGGCGACATGGTTATGCTAAAGGTTTCCCCATGGAAGGGCGTTATCAGATTCAGAAAGAGAGGGAAACTAAGCCCGAGGTTTATCGGGCCATTTAAAATCATAGAACGGGTCGGCAAGGTAGCTTATCGCCTTGAGTTACCAGAAGAGTTGAGCGGAATTCATGGCACGTTTCATGTGTCGCAACTCCGTAAATGTTTAGCTGAGGAAACGGCTTACATCCATTATGATGACATTGAAGTGGATAATAGCCTCAACTACGCAGTAAAGCCGATTGCGATTCTAGACCGTAAGGTGAAGAGTTTGCGGAACAAGGAAATTGATCAAGTAAAGGTCAAGTGGGAACACAAGAAAGGTTCGGATACAACATGGGAATCCGAAGAGGAGATGCGGCGTCTCTACCCAACATTATTTGGTACGTATTTCCTAGTTTCGAGGACGAAACCCTTTTAAGGGGGGTGGACTTGTAACACCCCGAAAACGTAATTCATTTAATTAAAATAAAAGGCTGATAATTAAACAAGTGAACTAACTAGGATTTAATATAACCTAGTTAGATAAAAATCTTGTAGTAACTTATGAGAAGGTTAGAAGTACTAAACATGAACTAATTGAAAGTTGGGGGACCAAAAGTGATTAACTTAGAAATAATAATAATAAAACAAAAAATTAAAACTCAAAACACACACACTTATGTGTGTTTGAGATCGACCAGAGGCACAGGGCGACCAGGAGAAAATCCCCCAACCCTAGTTCTTGTCTAATTCACAAATTGAAGGCTCAAATCCATTCTAAAACGAAATTTGAGCTTAGATTGGTGATCCCCATTGCAAGGAGATCATAAGGTATGTGAAATTTGATGTAAAATCATTACTTGAAATTCTGATTAACTTAGAGAATTCAGAATTTGTTGATGCATGTTTGTTATGTATATGATATAGAAACAATATAGTGTCCAGGGATAAACCCTAGACAAGTACATGTTAAAATCATGCCTAATTCTAGTAAAATCCATGAACACCATTGTAGGTGATTAGTGGGTTATGTAGAACTTGATAAACACTAGGAAATTTGGGGTTGTTCTAGTGTAATTTGACATTTGTTAAGTGATTTTAGAATTATAGAGGCTAACATATATGTAAAATAGTTTGTTTGATGTAAATTTGGGCTACATGACAAGTTATGAACTTGTTAATAAATCATGTAAAATTTATGTCCTTAAAGTGTTTGTATAAATGCCTCAAAAAAGGCTTAAAACTGAAATTTAAAGTTAAAACGCATATTTGTGATGTTTCGGCAAAATATGCGATATATGAATTGAAAAGAGTTCTAAACATGCCATGGTTGAACTCTATAGGAAAGGATGCCGGAGCGTCAAGCGGACAAGCCGGTGGCGACTTGCGTTTGAAGGGCGTGCTTTGAAGGTATGTAACTTGACTCGTTACATTGAGTAATTTGATAATTAGAATATGTATAGTTGTGTTGTAGGATAAAAGTTGTGTTAATTGAAGCGACAATGTTCGTTACTTGAATTGATAGGTTAAGAATCGGCTAGAAGTCGTTTGGTAGTCATTATAATGGAGGATTCCATAGATGAGCCAAACGGGTCAAACAATGGTGTAATTAGTAATGTTTGTGTTTTTAGTAGTTAGTTTTGGCGATAACAATCACATGAGCATGAAGCCATAAGATTGGTAATGAAATGCCGGTGATAATAAGCCCCGGAAGTTGGGTAAAAAGCGTCTTATGCTTACTATTGAAAAGGTAGCAAAATGAGTGTTAACATAATGGGTCGAATAATTGTATAGTGACTTTTAGTCGTTCGGTCCGTAAATCGAATTTCGGGTATGGTAAATGTAATAGGAACGTCGGTAATGAATTTACCGACGTATAGGAAAAAGAATCACCTAAAACGGACCTTCGGATCAAAAGTTATGACCATTTGAAGTTAGTTTGGTGAAAATCCGGAGCTGGCAGGAAATGCAGGTCATTAACCTGCACCTGCTGGAAAATGGTATCCCCCGCGCCACGCGACAGGATCACTTAGATTCGGCGCGACACGCGAGAGACGTCGCGACACGCGACAGATTAGATGGTGTCTGGCGCGACGGGCGATAGAACCAAATTCTAAATTTTTATTTTATTTTAATGATTTGATGCTGGAACTTGTTTATACGCACTATATCAATGTCAAAACTAACATTTTTAGTGGTTTTGACCTTAGGTGATGATGGGGGTGAACCGGATGGCGATCAAGCATGTTTGAAGAACCGAACACGCACTTTTGAAGCTTCCGCGTTAATTTAACTTGACTAGACAATGTTTATGATGTAAACAATTTACAAATCGTGTTTTTGAATGTTTTAAACTAGTTTATTAGTTAACTAGTATGTAGTCACTTTAATACTTCTATTTGGTACTTTTAATGAAGTACGGTACTTATTATATAAAAATATGCGTATTTTATTAATTTCGAATAAAAATTAGAAGGGTGTTACAACCACTATTCGGATTGTTCTTTCTATTGCTTTCTCTCGTGAGTGGTCTATTCGGCAGGTTGATGTCAACAATGCCTTTCTTCATGGTGACCTATCTGAGACGGTATATGTGGCTCAGCCTCAGGGTTTTGTTGACGCTTCTAGACCACGTCATGTCTGTCTTCTACAAAAGGCTCTTTATGGCCTGAAGCAGGCTCCCAGAGCTTGGTTTTCCAGGCTCTCTTCTGCTCTTATTGCTGATGGTTTTTCTCAGTGTGTTTCTAACACTTCTCTATTTGTATATAGTCGAGCTTTAGTGATGTGTTATGTATTTGTTTATGTTGATGATATCATCATTACTGGGAACTCTCCTGACTTTGTTACTCGTTTGATTAAGCGTTTACATTCTCAGTTTGCGCTCAAAGATCTTGGTCAGCTTTCTTATTTCTTGGGAGTTCAGGCTATCTTCTCTGATGATGTTCTTCATCTTTCTCAGCAGCGTTATTTACTTGATCTTCTTCAGCGCACTGGTTTTGCTTAGTGTCGTCCCTTGTCTACTCCTGTTGCTTCTGGTAGACAGCTTTCTAGGAACACAGGTATACCTTTACCTGATGCCACTTTGTATCGTAGTACTGTTGGTGCTCTTCAGTATTTGGTCTTGACTCGTCCTGAGATTGCATATGATGTTAGTAAGGTATCTCGGTTTCTTCAGACACCTACTGACAGACATTGGGAGGCGGTCAAGAGGATTTTACGGTACCTTAAAGGTACCTTGACTTGTGGCTTGAGTATTCGACGATCTTCTAGTATGGATATTCATGCTTATTCAGATGGAGACTGGGCTGGATGCCCTGATGATCGACGATCTACTACTGGTTATTGTGTGTTTCTTGGTTCCAACTTGATTAGTTGGAGTTCCAAGAAACAACATACTGTTGCTAGGTCGAGTACTACTGAGGCTGAGTATCGTGCTCTTGCACATACAGCTGCTGAGTTGAGGTGGATTATGTCTATTTTACAGGAGTTGCATGTTGTTTTGAGTTGTTCTCCGACAGTTTGGTGTGACAACATTAGGGCCACTTATCTTGCTGCAAATCCGGTATTTCATCAGCGGACTAAACATCTTGAGATTGATTTGCACTTTGTTAGAGATATGGTTTTGTCTCGGATATTACGGATTTGCTATGTGTCTACTGTTTCACAGATTGCAGATGTTTTGACCAAGGGTCTTTCAGCAGATCGGTTTAGTTCTCTTCGGTCCAAGCTTCACGTGGATTTCCCGTTTATCTTGATGGGGCATATTAGAGATATATATATGAGTTTGTATGTATTGGTTTGAGTTACTTGAGTTGGTTAGAGTTAGTTGAGTCGGTTAGTCTCTATATATAGAGGAGCTTGTTGTTATTGTAACTAACCTTTCATTTTCTGTTATGATTGAAGCCTGATCCACCTCTTTCAACGTTAACTACTGGGACTTATCTCAGTGGTTATGCAATGAAGGGATAAGACTTGGGACCTTATGGTCTCAAGTTCAAATCCTGGAGCACACCCGAGTTTTCTATTACAGTGCATTTACTCCAGAGAGTCTTGACTCTTGTGGAGGATGCAACTGCCGGGGATGCCGGTGGGCTGGAAATTTTCTCGGGGAGCGCCAAGCCAAACTCTAATGCCAAGTGTGAGCTCGGTTAAGACAACATAGTCTTGTGCCAGAGTGGGGTGGAGGGCCTGCTAAGCGGGTGCGATACCTATCGCCTGTTGTAGAATATCGCCGTTCAAAAAAAAGATAGTCGCAACGTTGGAGCTTGATTGTGAGACCTAACCTTCTTGACGATACTAACATTGTTTTCCTTCATCAAGGGTTGAGGCACTCTGACCTCAAGCACGAGTGCAATTCTAGACCAAACACCAAGTAGTCCTTCATTGCATCTATGAAATTGAAAAATTCATCAAAAGCTACATATTCAACCGTCTAGAACTTTTATAGGACGTTAATGTTATCGTACATATCTATATATATATATATATAAATGAGATGGATTTGGGCTAGGTGGCATTTGTATTTGGCCATCTTGGCTGATGTGGCAATTTAGTTTAGGAGGGAAAGCACATTTGGGTTCTACAATCACCATTCTCAAATTCTCAATACACAAACAAAAAACATTGGACACGGGATCCGAATAGGATTCGGTTCGACCCAATGATCCAAATGGATCCCTTATATCCTAATTTCATTACATCTCAGAACTCTTCATCTCTATCATCTTCTTCATAACCCTAACGACGCTACGCATCATCTTCCGCAAATCCAAAAATCTTCTTCAGCAAATCGACAATGGTGATTCTCATGTACCTTTTCACCACTGATCCCATAGATTCAAGGTCACAACTGAAACCCTAATGTTCTATATTTTCAAATAAGTTCTCTTTTTAGATTTTCGATCCATGGATTCAAGCAGCAAGTAAGAAATCTTTTCTTTACTAATTGTTAATCCTTTTCTTTATCTATTGTATCACTTCTTTTGTTAATCGGTTCCAATTGTTAATACTTTTCTTTGTCTATTTTTATTCCATCTTTTTTTTATTTTCATCCTATTTTGAAACTTTGAGTTGCTAATTAGCAATGTGATTGATTTGTTCTATGGGATTGCAGACATCAAACATCCATTTTACATCTTCAAGGTAAAAAAATTTTCATCTTTCAGTGTTTATCATTCAGGAAACAAACGGTCTGCTTTCAGTATGTGATTTCTAAAAAAACAAGTTCATCGTTTGTTTGTTTATAGATCTAGGGTTTCGTGTTCAAGTTGCTATATCTAATACCTGTATGGTCTGAGTTAATAACGATGGTTCAAGGAAGGATGAAGGTGTTAATGTTTTCAATTCTTCACTCCAATGTTAGTTTATCTTACAATATCTTGCTTTGTTTCAACTTCATTTTACCGATTTTATATTAATATTAAGGCTACATTGATTTGTTTATATTATTGTTTATTTTTGTTCAGATTACATCTATTGAGAATTTTTGTGTATTACCTTCAAGTAAGTTGTGAGCTTCGTTCTTGGTGCGGCGGGATGTTAAAGGTTTTTTTGGTGCAATGATTTTGGCTCTTGATGTTAAGGTACGATTTTGATAATGTTTGTTGAGATTACACACTGGCTGCTAAAGACTTTTGGTGCAATAATTGTTATGCCATTATGTATGATTTGCTGAACATTTGTCTATGGTTTTAGATGCTAAACTTCTTGGACAGGTTCGTTTTATGTTTTCAGGGGCATGGATTTTGTTCTGATTTGTTATTTGATTTGCGTTCTTTAATTTTTCGTTTACTATTTTGATATTCTTCGTATTTCATCCGACAAGATGGTAAGGGTTTATTAAGGCTTTCTAGCAATGTACTGATTGTGAAGATTAGTTTTTTTCCAGACAACATTCTTCATTCGACAACTAAACGTATGAATTGAATCAGTGGTCTCGAGCTTCTTCTCAGGTCCATGAATGTGATTGATTTTTTTTTCACAATCATCTAGATATTGATTATATTATGAATATATTAAGCTCATTGGTTTTAAATTTAAATTTGAATAATATTTAACTATTTAAGTAAATTGTGTTGACTAATTATTTCAAAATTTGAATTTTTGAAATTTATATCAATTATGGATATTTATCAAGATAACTAATATAAAAGTTTAATTGCTTCCAAATTTTCTGTTAGTTTCCATAATTTACGACAATCACATTATTTTTCAAGTTTCTCAGAATTTGTAAAGATATATAGCATTTGTTTTAAACCTAAATGACCTCTCTGTATGTCAAACTAGGTTCTGTTGTTGACGCACCAGCCATTTAAAGAATTTCATAGATGTTTAAAAAATGTATTTTTTTTTTATTTTAAGCCTATTTTTTGTTTGGTTTGTTATAGGTATTTTATATGTACGAGTATGCCATATGGTTCAAGTTCTGTTGAGTCCTCAGTAAGCTTTTTAAATTTTTATTTTTACTTCAAGATATTAAGATATTCTTATTAACTATGCTGGATTTTTTTTTCTATTTATTGAGGATTTGTGAATTAGTTCGCTTTTCAAGTACTTTGCTTCTGAAGGTAAAATTTGCAGAGAAAATTACGAGAATTAGATAAACTTCAAGAGAACTTGAACATTAAGCGAAATATCAACAGAACGTTATTATTTCTGTACAGTTTCCTTGCTCAGGTTACTGCGTCAACGTCTTCCGGTTACTCTGGATTGAGTTCCTCTTTTATGAAGTCAATGTCTGATGAGTGTCTATCTAATATTTCCTTTAGTACGATTGGAGCATTAAGAGAAATATCCCAAGTATTCTTACAATTTTTATTATTTTTTATTATACGTATTTTTTTTAACTTTCATAATGTAGTAAATTATATACTATCTATACAGGAAAAGTTTGTTATTATCATGGGAACAATTGAGAGCTTTGCTTCAGAAGACTCATGGTTTTACAATGCATGTAAAACTTGCAACAAAAAGGTTCTTACGAACACTATTTGCAAGGACAAGGAAGATGGAAGTCAAGGATATGATGAAGTAACTGTCTTGGAGTGCCAAACGGATGCGTTATAATAAAAGAACTGTTGTGTTTGTTCCCATGTTAATTTACTTGATTCATTTATTGTCCATATTATGAAACATGATCGATCGTTAATAAAATCTTATTTGAAATTTTTATAGGATAAAAGTTCTAATACGTGTTCAGGATTGTACCAGGATTGTTACTGTTGGTGCACTTATGTCTGCACTTTGTCTGTATTCGGTCACAATGTAAAACGATGTCTTGTTAGTCTTGTAAGTTTGACCAAGTCAACCATCCTCCTGGTTTGACTTGGCCAAACAGTCAACATTATGTTTGTAAGATGTTGGGTCGAAGGATGTGCCATCGAAGGATTGCCTATATCCTTCGATGACCTGCTCGATAGATAGCATTCGATAGATGGACCACGAAAGATCCCATCCTTCGTGGTACATGCAGATCGTTCGAGCGGTTTCTGGTCGAAAGATGATCTTTCGATCAGACTGTTTGATCCTTCGACCAGACATGCTGTTATGGGTATAAATACCCGTGTGTTTGTGTTCATTTCGATAGTTGGACATAGTTAGACACTCAGACAGATAGAGAACACACACACACACTAGAGACAGTTTGCAAGACTGATTTGTAAACATTGAGCTGTAACTGGATCTTTCATACGTTTAATACAAGTGGTGTTAATCGTTGAAATTTGCGTGTTGTGTTATTGCGTGTTCTATCTCGGTTTGCTATTTCGGTTGG
Organism: Helianthus tuberosus; assembly: GCA_030545235.1. Taxonomy (NCBI): domain Eukaryota; kingdom Viridiplantae; phylum Streptophyta; class Magnoliopsida; order Asterales; family Asteraceae; genus Helianthus; species Helianthus tuberosus. Next base: position 8,077 of record JARYGA010027828.1, read on the forward strand.
ATTCCGCACAACCGAAGTGGTTAGTATACAAGGATTAGGCGACTAGATCCTCCCCTAGCCGGACCTACAAGTGGTATCAGAGCCTTGGCTCTTATCCTTGTTAAAACCGAGGTGTTCTTGGTGTTTTTCGGGATTTTATAGTTCATATTTTCTGGAAATATTGCTGTTTTTGCTGTTTATTCTTATAAAAACCTTGTCACTTTTCATTGTCACATGTTAAAAATGGGTTTTTAGTGGAGTTGCTAGCAAAAACGGGTTTTGGATAGTTGTCGGTTTGCAGAAATATTCATATTTCTGGGTTTGTTCTTCATTGTGTTCTTGATAGTTCACACTTTTGATCTTAAAAATTTTTGAACTTCAAGGTGTTTGTGCATTGAAAAGAGTGTTTTGATTAAAATATTGGGATCATTACCCGGTTGGTGAAAAACCTGCATGTTTCAGACCTGAAAGATATGGTCTGAACATACTTTCTCACCAACCCATCAACTTTTCACCAAACTGTCCGATTTGTCAACTGTGTCAGAGCTAGTTCGAAAGATATCCTTCGAAGTCGAAAGATCATCTTTCGACCAAAGGAGGTTCGACAGATAGTTATCCTTCGAGCATCCTTCGAAGTGTGAGACTTATCTTTCGTTCCAAGGAATACTTTCGAAACATATATCTTTCGGTCCACTGCTCATTTTCGAAAGACTAGGATCCTTCGATTGGGGAGTCTTTCGAAGTCATCTTTCGATTTCATCTTTCGGTCTACAGTACTTTTTCGAAGGATAAGGATCCTTCGGTTGAAGAATCTTTCGAAAAACATTGTTCGAAATTCAACAGAGATCTTTCGAACTCTGTTGATCCTTCGAACAGGTGTGGATCTTTCGATCATCAGTCTGTTTGTGATTAACAGTTTGTGTTTTTCAAGTGTCTTTCGAACAGGTATCCTTCGGCTGATCAAATATGAATCCAAGGTGGAATACTTTGGTAAATACAGATATGTATTTTGGTACTCCGTCATCTTCCGCACCGGTATCTTCACAGGCTAATGCAATTTCTACCGGTCAATGGGCATTTGTATCCAATCAAATTCCAAGTGTTCAAAGCATTCTCTTAAGCGAGAGTGAAACGGGAAGTTTGAATCGGCCTCCCAAGTTGATGCACTTATATGAATATCCAGGATGGATTGATAGATTTCATACATACGTTAAAGGTCAAAATACAGAATTGTGGTTGCGGTTCATTACAGATTTTGATCAAACAATTGAAGTTGCAGCATCATCTGCTGCCACGTTTGCAGATCTTACAGAAGATCAGAAGAAGGTGTATGATTTGGAAAAGAAGGCATATGCCATTCTCACTCAGGCTTTAAGTAAAGACATTTATCATCAATTCGTTAGTTACAAGACAACGAAGAGATTGTGGGACGCGTTAAAGACAAGGGGCGTAGGAAATGAAGTGACACGCCAATTGAGAAAAGAATTGCTAAAGAAAGAGTTTGATGGCTTCACTTGTATGGAGAATGAGTCGTTACATGATTTGACAAGTCGATTTAATCATTTGTTGACTGAATTGGCAAATTTTGAGGTTGTTACAACTGCAGCAGAGATTGTGAAAAAGTTTGCAGATGCGTTGCCACCCCAATGGAATACCTTCTTGGAAATCATGAAGTACAATGGTACTTTAGCTACAACAAGCTTCAACGACTTTGTACAAATTCTAGAAAACAAGAATCAGGAAGAAATTCTCAAGGCAAAAAGAGTTGCAGTGCCACAAAATCCTGATATGTATTATGGAACCTCTAGCACTTCTACAAAACCTTCTTCGCATGCTCCAATTCAAACAGCATTTGTGACTAGCACTGATATGTATGGCAATACTATCCAAGTGCCGGTTCCTCCAAAGACTGACATGTATGGAAATCTGCTAGAACCAGTTCCTCAACAGCAACAGCAAAGCCAACGACCGCTCAGACCAACTGATATGTTCGGGAATCCATTACCAGTTCGATCTCCCGGAACAACAGATATGTATGGGAATCCACTTCCTCCTCAATCTACAGTTCCAACAGACATGTATGGGAACCCACTTCCTCCACAACAGCAAGCCTGTTATGGAAGCACATCATCTGCTGGTCAACAATCAAAGCCAAATACAGTACGGCTCGACACCTCAAGCTTTTCTAAAGTCAATGTGGAAGTAGCAAAGGAACATATGGAGCTGCTAAACACTGTGGTGAGCGCATACTGTGGATTAGTGGAAGGTCAGATCGGTAATATTAATCTGACACAAGAAGACTATCAGCAGATCGACAAAGAGGAAATGGAAATGATGGATATCAAGTGGGCCTTTGCAAGTGCTGTTAGGCGAGCAAAGGATTTCATGGAAAGAACGGGCCGAACCAGCTTGGAAAGCAAGAAAGACACCAAGTATGGGTTTGATAAGCAAGCTGTTAAATGCTTCAACTGTGGGGAACGTGGTCATTTCAAGCGTGAATGTACAAGACCATCTCAGCATGGAAACCAGAATCCCTTCAGAGGTCAAGGCAACCAGCAGAACCAGAATAGGAACAATGTTCGTACGCTGGTACCTGTCAACAACCAAAGCCAAGCAGGACCATCAAATGCCAACCAGGCACTTGTGGTTCAAGTAGATGAAGGTTGTGACTGGTCACTACAGTTGGGAAATGATGCTCCGGATGGAACGGCGTGTTTTGCTGAGATTGTCAAGGATCTTAATCACACCAGTGGTGGAGAATCTTCCACCAATGGTGATGTATCTTCTGAGGATGAAGACTCTTCCGGGTACAGTGGAAGTTCAGATGAAGAGTCCTCTGCTTCAGGCAATGATCAGGAAGATGACACATCAACTGCATCAGTTAATGCAGACATTGATGAACTTTTGGAGGAAGCTGCAGCAGGAATTCAAAGAAGATCTATTTTGGTGGATCAAGCTGCTTATTCTTCGTCTTCTCTCCATTCAGCCTTTATGGCGAATGTCGACAGTTCATCAAGTCAGGTATGTGTCGACGAACCCACTTCTGTTAGCTGTAATAACTGTGATAGTTTGCATGATAGATGTGCTGTGTTGGAAGCAAACATGTCTGAGTTGCAAGGCAAACACGATGCTTTACAAGCTAGTTTGTTTGAATTGCAAGACAAACATGTTTCTGTGAAGGATAGGTGGTGTGAATTGCAAAGCAAACACAAGGCTTTGCAAGAGAAATATGATGTGACATTTATTCATAATCAGAAATTGACAGTTGATATTTCAAAGTGCACTGAAGCCAATATGTTTTATGAAAACCATGAAAAGGATTATAAATCAATGATTGAAACATTGAAGAAAGATAAAACAGAGTTAACTAAAATGGTTTCCAGAAAACAAACGGACATTAATTTGTATATCACTCGTCTTGAGGTAATGCAAAAAGAAATGGCTTGTGTTAAAACAGAAAGTGAGGCGATCCGACTCAAGTTAGACAGTTATTTGAGTTCTAGCTATGTGTTGGATCACATCATTGATGTTCAAAAGGAGAAAAAGGATGTCACATGCATAGGTTACAAGAAATGTCCACCACCCGTGAGAAACAATTTTGATGCTCTGCCTGATGAGGAGTATAGGACTCACTTTGAGCCATCTGTTCCTTTGGACATTGAGGAATTTGCAGCAGGGCTCGGATACAAGAAAGAAGTATCGTCAGATTCAGATGTGTCAGCAGATACATTTGTAACTGCTGAACAGAATCAGGATCCTCCAGTGGTGGTTGAGGATGTTGATTCTTCTGATGATGAGTCTGATGATACTGATTCGGAAAAGTCTGATGCAGTAGTCAAAGAAGAGGACATACCTCTTGAGAATCATATCCTATGTGATCCTCCCACAAAACCTGCTAAGACTGTTCCAACCGAGTCCACATCTGCAAAAGAGTCGGAGAGTGTGGATTTGCTGTACACTCTTGTTGGTGATGATAAAATCTATTCAGACAAAGATTTTCCTATTAAAAATGTTAATCAATCTTTAATCAGTAAAGTCTTTGAAAATTCTACACGTAAGTTTTTGGGAAAGACAGGACCACATGTTACAGTTACACAGTGTCCTCCTATCCCAAAGGCTGAAGTTAGAAAACAGTTTGGGAACAAGAAATTACCAACAGTGCCAAAACAGCAAAACCATACCAAAACAAATGGTAAGACACCGGCTCAAGATCGAAAGAAGCCGAATCAGAAGAAGAAGAAGAATGTGAACTTTGTGAAATCGAAGGGAACGGACAAAATTGAAAAGTTTGCAAATCAATCTAACCTAGATTTTGTCCAAAAGGCAACAGTGATGAAAAGGAATGAACCAAGTAGTTCAAAACCTAGTACCTCGGGTTCACAAAGTTCATCATCGGCAAGACGACCACATGATACTTCGGGGTTTGTTGAACGAAGATCATGTTTTGAATGTGGTACAATTGGGCACATTGTCAGAAATTGCCCGTATCTTCATAAGTTAAAAGGAAAAGATGATGATCCCCGTGGCCCAACTGACCGTAGGCGATCTGTTTCTGTAAAACAAGATCCCCGACTCATAAGAGAAAGGGAAAAGAAACAGAAACGCCAACAGGTCAAGAAAATTGAAAAGGCAATTAAAACCGATGTGGTTCACAAACCATCTGTTTCAGTTAAACCAGATAATTCAAAGTTTTCAAAAACTTCAAACAATCAAACTGGTAAAACTCAACAGACCTGGAAACCGAAAACGGTTACTGAATCAGGGGGACCATCAAAATTTCCGAATCATCAAAAGGTGGAAGTTATTGTTGTTGATAAAAATGGAAGACCCAAGACCACAATGGCTTGGGTCCCCATCTCCAACTAATCATTTGAGTTCATGTGCAGGGTGTTCCAGGAGGAACTATCAGTAGTCATTGGATTGTTGATAGTGGGGCATCCAGGCACATGACAGGCGACATGAAGCTTCTCTACGACGTCAAATCTATTAGAGGAGGTTATGTTGCTTTTGCTGGAGATAAGGGCGGATACATTACGGGTGAAGGAATGATTTCCAACGGGGTTGTTAGCTTTGACAAGATCAACTTTGTGCAACAACTTGATCACAATCTTCTTAGTGTTTCTCAAATTTGTGACAAGCAGTTCTCAGTACACTTTGATGCTAATGGATGTTATGTGCTGAAACCCGGCTTCAAAATTCCAAAAGAATGGATTCTCTTGTCGGCTCCAAGGATAAATGATCTGTATGTCCTTGATATGAGCCAAGCTATCACAACGTCTGCACAAGCAACATGTTTCGTTTCTAAAGCCACAGAAAAAGACACAATCTCTTGGCACAGACGAATGGGGCACATTCACTTACGCAAAATGAATCATTTGGTGTCAAATGAATTGGTGAATGGTGTTCCTCTTAAAAATTTCCATCTTCAAGACGTCTGTGTTTCGTGCCAGAAAGGAAAACAAACGAAGAAGCGACACCCCACAAAGAAAGTCAACACGGTGGCTGTTCCTCTTGAACGTTTGCACATGGATTTGTTCGGTCCTGTCAAGCACAAAAGCATTAGGAATGATCAATATTGCCTCGTGATTACTGATGATTATTCAAGATTTTCTTGGGTGGCGTTCATGGCACACAAGAGTGAAACCTTCGGTATTATCAAAAACTTGATCATTCAGATTGAGAATCTCTACAACTTGAAGGTTAGGCGGATACGTAGCGACAATGGTACTGAATTCAAAAATCATGCCATGGCGGAGTTTTGCACTTCAAAAGGTATTCTTCACGAATTTAGTGCAGCTTATACTCCTCAACAAAATGGCGTCGCTGAACGTAAGAACCGCACATTGATCGAGACTGCTAGGACTATGTTGGTAGAGTCGCAGCTACCCATTCCATTCTGGACTGAAGCTGTGTCCTCTGCTTGCTATACGTTGAACCGAGTCCTTACAGTCAAAAGGCACAACAAGACCTGCTTTGAGCTTATCAACAAACGGAAACCAGACTTATCTTATCTTGAACCGTTTGGAGCTCCTTGCACTATTATCGATCCTAATGGAAAGTTTGGGGCAAGATCAATCGAGGGATACTTTCTTGGGTATTCCACCCCAAACTTAAGAGTCTGGAATTTAGAGACTAAAAGGGTCGAGGAATGGTCTGAAGTCAGAGTACAGAGGCACACTTTACCGGTTAGAAATCCTGGTCAGCCTTGGATGTTTGAGTACGATGACTTTTTCAATTCGATCAATGTTGAAGCCGTTGAAGAAAGTGCTGCGGCAAGGATGTTTTTCGAGAGCGACAATGCAACAGATTCACCGTTGGTTCGTCCCATTATAGTCAATCAAGAACCATCTTCAGTGAACAATAATGCTCTCGACAATGAGGATTTTCAAGATGCTACCGAATTGAACGAATCTTCAGAGGATGATGAATTTCTAGATGCAGATCAAGAAGGTCCAACAGCTGTACACGGTATTTCAGAGGGTACTCCTCCAGTGGATGTCCCTAGAACAGCTGAAACTTCTGCATCATCCTCTTCGTCAATTCCGGGACTTGAATTGATTGCTGATCTCAATCTCAACAATCTGGGTACAAATATTCCAGTTCAAGATAATCCAGAAACAAGGATTCATAATACCCATCCTCAACAAAACATCATCGGAAATGTACATAGTGGCGTTCAAACAAGAAACATGTTGCGGAACAACAACAATGCAGGCTTGTATGCAACTATCCGAGAATCTGGTCAACAGAATGATTGGTCTTTCGCGTGTTATGTCTCACAGGAAGAGCCAAGAACTTGGAAAGATGCTTTGAAAGATAGCTCATGGGTTGAAGCGATGCAGGAAGAACTGCAACAATTCCAGAAGCTTGGTGTCTGGAAACTCGTAGAGAAACCTGCTGGATACAAGAAGATTGGTACCCGTTGGGTGTTTAAATGCAAAAAGGATGACCGTGGGATCGTTATCCGGAACAAAGCAAGGCTAGTCGTTCAAGGTTTTCGTCAGATTGAAGGAATTGACTACAACGAAGTATATGCACCTGTTGCACGTCTAGAAGCCATTCGGATCTTTCTGGCCTATGCCTCATTCAAAGGTTTCAAGGTATACCAGATGGACGTGAAGAGTGCTTTCTTACATGGTGTGGTAGAAGAAGAGGTGTACGTCGAGCAGCCTCCAGGTTTTGAAGATCCTATCCATCCCGATCGGGTTTGGTTGCTCAACAAAGCTCTATATGGTCTACATCAAGCACCGCGAGCTTGGTACGCAACCTTATCTAATTATCTGCTGGAGAACGGTTTTCGCAGAGGTGTTATCGATTGTACTCTCTTCATCAAAGAACAAGATGGAGATCTTCTACTGGTACAGGTATACGTTGATGATATTATTTTTGGTTCTACTAATGATGTTTTGTGTAGGGATTTCGAGCGTGTAATGCAAGATAAATTCGAGATGAGTGCTATGGGGGAAATGACTTTCTTTTTGGGCCTACAAGTACAACAAACAGAGTCTGGGATATTCATCCATCAGACTAAATATGTTGGTGACATCTTGAGCCGGTTCCAGATGTCTGATGCAACGCCCATCGGTACCCCATTGCCACAAAATCACGGAATTACTCCAGACTTGAAGGGTCAAGATGTTAGCCCCTCATACTACCGCGCGATGATTGGATCTCTTATGTACCTCACAGCATCAAGACCAGATATAATGTACCCAACGTGCCTGCTTGCCAGATATCAAGTGAACCCGAAGGCCTCACATCTTGCAGCTGTAAAAAGGATTTTTCGTTATTTGAAGGGTTACCCTGACACCGGTCTGTGGTACCCTAGGGATAATAACTTTGACTTGATCGCATTCAGTGATTCTGATTTTGGCGGATGCAAAATCGACGGCAAATCCACAACGGCTGGATGTCAGTTTTTGGGAAATCGCCTAGTCACATGGCAGTGCAAGAAGCAGACGTGCGTCGCTACGTCAACATGCGAAGCTGAATACATTGCTGCCTCAAGTTGTTGCTCCCAAGTCCTATGGATCCAACAACAAATGCGTGATTACGGTTTTGAATTCCTAACTACTCCTATTTACGTTGATAATTCTGCTGCATTACAGATCACTAAAAATCCTGTGCAGCATTCAAAGACTAAGCACATCGACATTAAGTATCACTTCATACGTGATTGCTTTGAGAAAAGGCTAATCGATGTTGCTTACGTCCACACCGATGACCAACGTGCCGACCTTTTTACCAAAGCTTTTGACAAATCAAGATTTGACTATTTATTATTGGTAAACGGCATTAAGGTCAAGCAAGAGTAATCCACATCGGAAAATCATTTTTGTAAATACCTGTGTGTTTTAAATTTGTCTTAGTTTATTGATTTTAGGGGGAGTAAATCCAATATTTGAAAATCCAAAAACATTGAAAAATTTCAAAAACACAAAAACAATAGAAAAACAAAAATGAGTTTCTTGGCGAGCAAAAGAGAAAATGATAGTACATCAGTGGTCTGTCTTTACACTCTTTAAACCTTAAATGAAAAACGATAAGCAGCTCTATATAAGATGTATCGGTAGGCTCACAATCATTTTAAAGTGTGCAGGGTGATATAAACTTAAATCGACTGAAGACTGGGTGGGAACCATTCATTGGCATATGGTCTTAGTACCGAAATTTCGTTTGAGAGATTGCCGAGGTTCTGAAATATTCGGTCTTTATGCTGCTTATCATCTGGGTATCATGGTTGTATCTTTTACCGAAAAATAACGGGGACGCAAGTCTAGATCTTCCATGATACCATACATACGTGTACATATTGCATACGACCTCAATAAGTGATCAACAATCACATGTCCAAACAAATAAGTGATAATATATCACAAATTCTTTCCGGGTGTCAAGTTCGTCTCTCTGCTGTACGAAAGTACTGACCTGTTCACGGACTTGCTCCTGTGCCCTCATGCATCGAAAACCAAGTTCCTCATCAATAAGTGATTATATCACATAGGGCTTGTTTTCAAATCAAAATAAGTGAGTATCTCACATCATATACGGTCAAACAGATGATAATCGGTATACTCACCGGTAAGATGAACCCTCGTGCATACCTTGATACGGGAATGTGTCGTGATGTGGATGAACACTGGTCGGTAAGTATAAACCATACCTTAACGTATCCCCTCGTCATGATTACAAATGATAAGTTGAGCTTAAGTGGACAACAATACCGATAATTGTTATAGGATGCTTATCTTAATGTTAACTAATTGAACAAAGAGAGCGTTTTGGCATGACCGTACACTGATATGATTCTCTTACCCTCGAAACTCACAAAAAGAATGTCTGTATATATTTATTTACTGCTTTCAGTCTTTACATTTGAAATATTCAAAAATACCAAAAAGATTTTAGGTGTGTTTCAATATAAACTTTATAAAAGCCAAAAAGATTTTATTTCTATCTTATTTTCGATCGTACGATGTTGGAGCTCGAGTCTTCGTTACCTGAAACCTGAACGAAAACCGAAAATGACTAAATCTTCATAAACGGTCGAAATTTGCAAGTGTTGAAAGTTAAAATTGAAATTGATAAAATTTGTTAAACTTTCAAACTGTCGGACGGTGTTTGTTTTAAAACAATGGTCACATGTGTGTTGTTTGCTTATGATATTCCAAGCGGTTGTTCTCATTACGCGTTTAGATTTCTTGCATGTGCAGATTCTAAAGGATAGGAGAACATGGTCTATGACAAGCTTCGGAATGAAGACACGACGTGAAGGCACTCAAATGATGAAGATGATCGAGTTGCCGCTGACCATCATCAACACCACAAGGATCTCACTTCATAAAGATAAAGACTTTCACGAGCATAACTCAAGGGGGAGCTTATGTTAAGGGGGAGTTTGTCAACACACTTCCTACCTGAACCAGGGGAGTTTGTTGGTACACTTTCTGCTTTCAAGACGTGAAGACTTTGAAGATCCTCCGACATTGAAGACTTGAATAGAAGTCAAAGACTTGAAGACACGAGAACTTACAAGATCGAAGATCGAGACAAAGCAACAGCTGATTGTTGATAAGCCAGACAAAGCTACAGCCAAGGGGGAGTTTGTTGGTGCACTTATGTCTGCACTTTGTCTGTATTCGGTCACAATGTAAAACGATGTCTTGTTAGTCTTGTAAGTTTGACCAAGTCAACCATCCTCCTGGTTTGACTTGGCCAAACAGTCAACATTATGTTTGTAAGATGTTGGGTCGAAGGATGTGCCATCGAAGGATTGCCTATATCCTTCGATGACCTGCTCGATAGATAGCATTCGATAGATGGACCACGAAAGATCCCATCCTTCGTGGTACATGCAGATCGTTCGAGCGGTTTCTGGTCGAAAGATGATCTTTCGATCAGACTGTTTGATCCTTCGACCAGACATGCTGTTATGGGTATAAATACCCGTGTGTTTGTGTTCATTTCGATAGTTGGACATAGTTAGACACTCAGACAGATAGAGAACACACACACACACTAGAGAGAGTTTGCAAGACTGATTTGTAAACATTGAGCTGTAACTGGATCTTTCATACGTTTAATACAAGTGGTGTTAATCGTTGAAATTTGCGTGTTGTGTTATTGCGTGTTCTATCTCGGTTTGCTATTTCGGTTGGATTCCGCACAACCGAAGTGGTTAGTATACAAGGATTAGGCGACTAGATCCTCCCCTAGCCGGACCTACAGTTACTTTGACGTTGTTTGAACGTGAAGTTGTTAAACTGATAAAGGTTAACGCAAACCAGTTGTTGGATAAAAACATGGAGGTAACTTATATTTTCCAAATACCATTTCCTTAATTGCTTTATACGTTTTAATGTTTTTATGTTACATTGTTAACTTTATAATAATGTGTATCAAACAGTTAGCCAGCGAAGGTAACTTTCCCAAGGAGCTGAAGGCATTGCTAAATAGGAGGTTTGCGTTTAAGATAGCCATAGGTTCGTTTAACATAAAAAAACAAATCAGATGGCTACTCGGTGTCGAAGTTGATTGAAAATCCTGCAATCATCAAAGATCTTGATAGGCATTTTGATGCTTTCCAGGTTCGAAAATTATTCTATACGTTAGCTTTACTTTTTGTTATAAAAAACTTATAGCACTTTACAACATTTATTGAAACATATGAAATAAATACAGTCTGCTGATGATGAACCTTTAAATGTTGTTCCTTCTGATTCAAATCCAACTGTTAACATCCAAATCCGGGTCTGTGAAACAAATTCTTTAGTTCTCTAATGCTTCAATATTTTGTCATTCACCTTATTTTTTCAACTGTTTTTTACCTTTTTAATTTTATTTTACAGGATTCTGTTTCCCGTACCGGTGATGACGACACACCGATGTCCAATTTGAACAATAGCATGTTTACTACACCCTCAGGAGCGGATAATTGTTGTTCTTCGAAGATGCTGGAGAATGAACTTAAGCGCAATTTGGATGTCGTTTATGGTGTGGATTTATGTTCATCTCAGTCTTCAACTAAACCGCGTACGGGTGATTGTGAGAACAATGAAGGTTTGAATGTGAAGGTGGGTCTTTTGAATCCAAATCTGGAAAAGTTGTCTCAGAATCTAATAAACATCTCAGTTACTTCAAACAAGTTTTCAATGTTTTTTTTTTGTTCAATTGTATTCAGAACATTTGTGTCAGTACTTGATGTTGCTTTTTACTCAATGTTTGTTGCGGTTTATCTTGATTTTCGTTTATTATCGTTATATCAATAAGAGATGATATTATTAATTAGCATTTGTATTTTTTTTGTACGTCGAGTTATATTTATTATACGTCATTTTTTTATTACGTTAGCATTAAAAACTTTTATTTTTATTACATTGAAATTCAATACTTTAATGCGTTACAATGATGTTAGTTTGTTACCCAACATCGATGTTGTTTTATTTTTAGTGTGGTTTTGCATTGTTATATCAATAGCATGAAATTATTGTTAATTTTATCGTGGTTTGTGATCTATATATCCATAGAAGATGATAGTATTGATTAGGCTTTGCATTTTTTGTATGTAATTATGTTTATAGTTATTGTAGTTCTTGATATTGAATATAAATAAAGAGTTATTATTAATTATTCTTTGCATATTTTAAATTTTATGTACAAATATTTTTAATTGTGTTATTTATTTATTCATAGAATATATACATATTATTATACATAACTATTAACAATGTACAATCTAAATATAACATTATAAACCTAACATTATAATAACATTCTTAGTATATAAATTATTTTAGTCAACTTTTTTTGGGGTTTTTTAAATAAATAATTAAATCACCAGTGAATGTATACTTACAGATAGTAGTATATGTATTAATTTTTAACAATTCTTTACATTTATACAAGAATTTTCTTATCATATGTGAATCCCAACCGGTTTACTAAAATTAATTTAAATTTCCCTTCATAAAAGAACATTCCATTTATAATATCATTTTATATAAATTACAACATACGTCTCCATTACATATCAATTTTCAACCTATTAATTGGTTTCTTCAACCAGGTACTATGCAAAATTCTTAAGTAATACACAATCTCTTTTTCATGTATCAATACAAAATAATATCATTTATGTTTTATTATACGTTTCCATTTTACTAGGTGTTTCGTATAATGGATCAAAATTCGTTTAATGTTGTGATCATGGAAATTTTTGAATGGCTCCCTCACAAATCACTATGTCGGTTTAGAAGTGTATGTAAAAATGGTATGAAGATCTTTCAAGTTTTGAATTTTTACAGAGGCATACGAATCGCGTTAGTAATACAGTGGTAAGATGTTAATGTCGTTAGATAATTTTAATGATTACAAAATTAATATTTCTTTATACAGCGTTCATATTAATTGTCAAATTCTTTGTCATATCTGTTACAGGATGAACTATTGGAACAAGGCATGTTTCCAGATCCGTTTGACATTTGAGAACCTGCATGGGCGTTCATTTTCTTCATCTATTTTGTATTTTGCTATGATTGACTGTTTTTTAAGTTTACGAATAATGAATCAATTATCAATCTTCTTATTTGTTTCCTTTAATCAAGCACACTGTTGATCGTTTTTATTCATTCTTCTTTATTATTTATTATTTATATTTATTATTATCAATATTATCAATTATCAATCATATCAAATTGAAATAGATTTGTGTTCAATTTATCTAATTATGGATTGAATATTGTAATTCAAATTTATATAATCGGTTACATCTGATGCTTAAAATAAAATATTCTCATTAATTATAAATATTTCAAAATTCAAATTTTGAGACACTATTTTCAATCAAATTTATATAATCTTTTACATCTCATGCTTAAAATAGAGTATCCTAATTACTTATAAATTATTATAAAATGAAATAGATGTATGGCCGCTTTATCTAATTATGGAGTCAACATTTTAATTAAATTTTATATAATCCTTGACATCTCATGCTTAAAATAAAATATCGTCATTAATTATAAATACTTACCTTCAAATGGAATTATAAATAAAGCATTTGTCAGTGGGTCGGATTAGATGTGTTGACACAAGATGAACTATTGGAACAAGTCATGTTTCCAGATCCGTTTGACATTTGAGAACCTGCATGGGCGTTCATTTTCTTCATCTATTTTGTATTTTGCCATGATTGACTGTTTTTTAAGTTTACGAAGAATAAATCAATTATCAATCTTCTTATTTGTTTCCTTTAATCAAGCACACTGTTGATCGTTTTTATTCATTCTTCTTTATTATTTATTATTTATATTTATTATTATCAATATTGTCAATTATCAATCATATCAAATTGAAATAGATTTATGTTCAATTTATCTAATTATGGATTGAATATTGTCATTCAAATTTATATAATCGGTTACATCTGATGCTTAAAATAAAATATTCTCATTAATTATAAATATTTCAAAATTCAAATTTTGAGTCACTATTTTCAATCAAATTTATATAATCTTTTACATCAAATTGCTTAAAATAGAGTATCCTGATTACTTATAAATTATTATAACATGAAATAGATGTATGGCCGCTTTATCTAATTATGGAGTCAACATTTTAATTAAATTTTATATAATCCTTGACATCTCATGCTTAAAATAAAATATCTTCATGAATTATGAATACTTACCTTCAAATGGAATTATAAATAAAGCATTTGTTAGTGGGTCAGATTATATGTGTTGACACAAGATGAACTATTGGAACAATGCATGTTTCCAGATCCGTTTGACATTTGAGAACCTGCATGGGCGTTCATTTTCTTCATCTATTTTGTATTTTGCTATGATTGACTGTTTTTTAAGTTTACGAATAATAAATCAATTATCAATCTTCTTATTTGTTTCCTTTAATCAAGCACACTGTTGATCGTTTTTATTCATTCTTCTTTATTATTTATTATTTATTATTTATTATTTACATTTATTATTATCAATTATCAATCATATCAAATTGAAATAGATTTATGTTCAATTTATCTAATTATGGATTGAATATTGTCATTCAAATTTATATAATCGGTTACATCTGATACTTAAAATAAAATATTCTCATTAATTGTAAATATTTCAAAATTCTAATTTTGAGTTACTATTTTCAATCAAATTTATATAATCTTTTACATCTAATGCTTAAAATAGAGTATCCTAATTACTTATAAATTATTATAAAATGAAATAGATGTATGGCCGCTTTATCTAATTATGGAGTCAACATTTTAATTAAATTTTATATAATCCTTAACATCTCATGCTTAAAATAAAATATCGTCATTAATTATAAATACTTACCTTCAAATGGAATTATAAATAAAGCATTTGTTAGTGGGTCGGATTAGATGTGTTGACACAAGAGGTTATTATCTCCAACTCGGAATTTCGGTTTGCTTTTGTATCTATTATTGTGGTATTTTTGTTTAAATTGTCATTCATCTTTATACGATTCATTATTTCTCTGTTATATGTTTGTAGATCATTAATGTTTCTTGGTTGGTTGCTTGCTTCACAATTTCATATACATAAATCTTATCATTTGTTTCATATGAATTTTTTTTTTAGGATGGAACCTCTTGAGTTTGAAATGTTTGCTCACGAAATTCTATCAAGGCTACCAAGTAAATGTGTTGGACTTTTAAATCAGTTTGCAAGCAATGGCGTTATGAATTGTCTTCACCTATGTTTTCTATTATTCACTCTCGCCGTATGTCTAATTGTGAACATCGTAAGCTAATCACGTTGAGTATGTCATCGATTTATATTGACAACTTGATTGGAGGAAAGGTAGACATTTCTGATAGGAAGTTTATTTCCTTCCCCGTTGATACCCCTCTTTCCAATCTAACGATTCTTGCTTCTCAATATGGTCTTTTACTGATGTGCATCCAAGGTCCTTCAGACCAATTGATTCTGTGGAATCCAACCACCAATAAATTTTTGAATTTGTGTCATAATAAACCTAAAAGTTTTTTCGATATCAAGGCAGATGCAGTTGGGATATATCTAGACTCATTTAACGATGTTAAAATATTACATCTCCAACGTCGTATGGATGATGTTGTACTTCGTGTGTATTCTCGGAACACGCATCAATGGAAAACTTTAACTTTTTTCAAAGGACCAGATTACGCTTCAAGGTTATATTTGTGGTCTCCCGGCACTTTATGCAACAATGTTTTATATTTTGCATCTCCACACTATTGGGCGCCTGCTAAAAGTTATATGATTGCTTTTGATGTGGTTTCTGAAACTTTCTCAAAGGTTTCAATACCACAATGTACTCATGTTGTTGCTCGCCAAAGCAGGTTTTTCAAAATCCGCAACACACTTCATATGTTTGTTGTCGTAAAGACCCATGCTATAAATGTGAAGCTATTTAAATTTCAAGATCAAGGATGGTCAGAAGTGTCTTCTTTTACAAAGCTAAACTCAATTTCATTTGAGTCATGGCTTAAGAAGTTAGTTGAGAAAGGAGGAGAAACTTGGTCTTTTATGACCGACTGGGGTAGTATGATTGAAATAAAAATTGGCATGAAAGATTTTCAATACTTATAAGACGCTGAGACCTTTCAAGGACTATATAACGTAGCATCTTTTGAAGAGACCGTTGTGTCACCTACAGTTTAACATTAATATGTTTTTCGTATCAAATTTATTGTGATTTAATATGTAACATTTATATTTACTATCACTTTTACTACTCATCATCTTATGTTATTTATGATATATATTTTTATCCAAATTTGATAATAATTAACAATTCTATCCTCATTGCCATTTTACATTTATAAATCAACATGTATATATACTAACTGTAAAAGTGTAATAGATAGACATAGCTAACAACTAATTATTAATTTCGCACACTTATTAGGATTTAAATACAATTTTCAACTTAATACTTTTGTAAAGTGTCATATTTCCCAAATCTTTTTTTAAAAAAAGATTTAAATATTTATTCATTTGATAATTTAAGATTGTATGTGGGAGTGGACATCCTGTGAAATTATATAAAAACTTTGTATATTTCTAAAATCTCGATCCTGTGAAATTGTTATGTTTGTATATACAAATTTAAAGAAAAATATAAATATAAACATCCTAAAATTAAATGACATGTAATTTCCGTTCATGATATTATAATATTAATATTGTATTTTATAATTAGTTGAATTTTTAAAGTTGATTTGATTTGCATTGGAAACATGAATTCATCATCACCATCCTCGAACTTACTTCAATCATCATCACCGTTTGTCCTTTTAGCCATTTTCTTACAATCTTCTCCTCATTATCTTATATCCATCTTAGGGTTTCAAACAAGCATTTGCTCAAATCAAAATCAAGTCATCAATCTTCCTTCGTCGCATCATATTCCACAACCGTAAGTATCTACACCTTCAATCTCTTCAAATATCTCTGTTGTTATGATCGTATTGGAATTTCAATAGCTATAAAATGTTTAATCACAAAGTAAATGAACCATATTTATCTTTAATTTTACTTCCACAAGTATGAATGTTGTATAATTCCATGTTTCTTTCTTTGAAGAGTTTGTGTAGTTTCTATGTTCAATAAGAGTTTGTGTACTTCCACAAGGAACTTTGTATTCAGGAGTTACCTCTCACTTTTGTTTATAACCATTGGGGTCGACCATGGCCACGTATTGATCTCCAGATCCGTCATGAATGTGGTAAGTCTTGGACCGTAACAATGAAAACATTAGAGTCTAGACCGGCTTTGGCTGATGGTTGGGCAGCAGCTGTTAATTTTGAGGTAATAATTTTGTTTACAAATTGACAATCTATTATTATGAAGTAAGATTTTACCTCATATGTTTAACTTTTAAAGTTTCAAAAACCACTTTTAGTATGTTTCGTAAATAACATGTAAGGTCAAATATAGTTACGTAAATAATATTATAACAATAATAAATACATTTGAAGACTATGCATTTGAAATTTGGATTGCACTACAGTCAACTTTCAACCTGTCTGGCCCATATGTGTGGTACTCAACCAATGTGATTGTGCATATCAAAATATATTGTGTTTGTGTGTTTCAAAGGTTGGTGACAGTGGTGGTGTTAAAGCCTTGGAGAATTCATTATAGTTTTTTAGTTTTTGTACATGTTAAGTGTTATAATAAAGAACGGACACAATATTAATAAAGTTATAATAATCTGTTATAATAAATAAAAGTATTTTTTTTGTGTCGTGGGTCATTCAGTGAGGCAAATTTCTGCCTCCGGTTCTTGCCCAAAGTTTCTGACCTTACTCGCAACCTTAATGACTACAACTTTCAATTCAAAACAATTATAAAACAAGTTTGTTCGCAACCATAATGACTACAACTTTCAATTCAAAACAATTATAAAACAAGTTTCTGACATAGTTTGATTAATATAAAGTAAATTTTCCTACCCGCAAAGTTCGCGGGTGATAACCTAGTTATTTATATACATTACAAAAGTGTTTTGAAAATTACTCTAATATTTTTATTAAAGTTTTAATTTCACCCTTTGAAAAATACGGCTAAACACCACACTCGCTTGTTAAAGAGGGGCGTCAAAGAGGATGGATGCGCACTAGGGGTTAACGGGCGCAAAAAGTGTGTGGTGTGAGGTCAACTCACATATATAATACAATACATATTTCAAAAAAAAATTATCCATTTCGTGAGTAACTTGTCGGTGATAATTTCTGACACACTTTCTACGGATAGGAAAATAGTTAAAATGAAACGTATTTCGTAGGAATTGGTATTTTCCTACACATTTTCTATGGATATTAATTAAAAACTATGGATGTTAATAAATTTATTTTAAAAATAACATATATTTTTATAAATAATAAAACTTTATATTTTAATATCAGTAATTTCATTTTATTATGAATGTTTTTTTATGATAAATTGGATTCCTACGCATTTCCTACCAATAATTAAAATGAAAACGGATTCCGTAGGAATTCCGTTGGGAATTGCTGACACTTTTCCTACGCATAACAATTCCTACGAATTTCTGACTAATGGTTAAAATGAAACGGATTTCGTCGGAGATCTGTTGGCATTTTTCTACACTTTTCCTATGCAAACCATTTTGTCGTTTTTTTGTCACAAAACTAAGACCCTTTCTAATACGTCGGAATTTCGTAGGAAATATGTCGTCATTTTCGTTCGTAGCAAATGCGTAGGAAATTTTGGTAGGAATAATAGCAGTTTTCTAACAGTGAGTTTACTCACATTTTAAAAATAAAAAAGATTGAAAAGTAAATTTTTTAATTAAACAACTACAAACTTAATTTAAAGTGTAGTTTAACCCTCGTTACCTATATGATAGTAAATTCACAAAGACTTTCACACTTAGTGGTAACTTTTAAATATAAATCTATCATTTTTTTTTTTTTTTTTTGTTATTTTCTAAAAGAGGAGAAAACGTGACCATGAAGGTACATAAAAAAAACCGTTATTCCGTGCTATATAAACTTTCATCTGCACTTCAATCATATCCTTAACAAACCAAAGTACCCATTACATACGCTTACTCCTACTAAACCCTAACCCTAAGTTCACCCTGATCATCCTTCTAGACTTCTAATTTCATTGTTGTTACCCCAAGTTATCCATAACACACACATATACAAGTATTACACCAATACTATATAATTTGCACAAGTTTTACGCATGAATATGGACTTAAAGACGACGAAAAGACGCTTGTTTCGTGGAGATAACGATCATGAAGGGAAGAGAAGTAAGCAAGAAGAAGATTTGAAGCATGCAGAAAAGATGTATGGCGATGGTGTTTCGTGGTTCAGAGGTGTGATGATCGGAAAAGGCAGTTTCGGTTGTGTTTTTATCGCAAAGTTGAAGAACTTCAACTCGAGATACAGCCTGTATCCACCGGTTATGGCTGTGAAATCAGCAGATGTTTCTGCTTCTGGTTCAATTCAGAAGGAGAAAGAGGTTATGGATAATATTAGCGGTGGTTGTCCGTACGTGATCACGTGTTTTGGGGAAGAAATCACCAACGGGGAGAGCGGTCGGATGGTGTATAATTTGTTGTTGGAGTATGGTTCTGGTGGAACCTTAGCTGATGTAATCAAGAGCACAAATGGAAAAGGAATGCCAGAATTGGAGGTGAGGCGACATGCGAGATCCATTCTTCGCGGGTTGAGTCACATTCACAAAAGAGGGTATGTTCATTGTGATTTGAAGCCACAAAATGTATTGCTAGTAGCCAATGAAGGGAAAACTGGTGGTTTTGTTGCTAAAATTGGTGATTTGGGATCGGCGAAGAGGATGAAGCAGATTAAGAAAAATAAATTGAATAATTATGGGCCTTGTTGGAGGGGTACCCCTATGTATCTATCACCTGAAGCTTTGGTTAATGGTGTTCAAGAACAGCCTGCTGATGTTTGGGCGGTCGGGTGTATCGTGTTTGAGATGTTAACTGGAAAACCGCTTTGGTATTCAAATCAAGACTTGGGTGTTGATGAGATAATAAGTCGGATTAGTAGCATATCTGCAGAGGGGAGGAATTTCTTGAAGAAATGTTTGTGCAGAAAGGTTATGTGTAGATTAACCGCTAACATGTTGTTAAAGCATCCTTTCTTACAAGGGTTGCCTGATGATGATATCGATGAGGTCGAAGAATCAGACGAGGTTTTTGACATAAACACCATCACCTCATCATCATTGTTCTCTGATGATGATGAGTTGTGGTTGTCTTCTTGTTCAGAAGATGAAGATGTGGATGTCACTGCAAATGGAGAAAGTATTAATGCTAGATTTCATGAAGTGCGGAGATTTCCAGTAAGATTATAACCATTTCCAAGAGATCGTAGCTGTTGTTGGTTGTTGAACAAAGGGTGTCGAATGAATCTGGCTGTTGTTAGGGATCATTTTTTATGTGTTCATAGTTTATAGCATGGTACATATCATGGATGTTGATTGTTGAAGGTTTCTCTACATATCATTTCGCATTTGGCTGTTTTGTTCATAATTATCCATTCTTCTAAAGTTTACGCGTATCCTTTGCTATCCATCTTGGGTTTGTTTGGATTTCAACACAGTTCTTATTTCTTCGATTACTTAATTGTTTCAACCCCAAGCAACCAATATGATTACGCTACACAGTTATTGTATTTCGAATTTGTAAACGGTATCATATCATTGTGATCAATAGCTTCCTTTATTAACCCATATACCAAACCCTTAAATTGGATAATCTGTTTTTATGGGCAATTTAAAAACAATATAGCAATAATCATATAAAATCACTTAAGACGTCGTTTGCGACTCTGCATTAGAACCCATTTCCCCTTTAGCTAAAATAACTTTTGTTTGATTCGGATAAACACGACCCAAAACAACTCAATCATGAGTAAACAGGTTGAAGATACATAAAATGGGTAAAATGCTGATTCAGTAAGAGAACATGATTACAAATCAAATAACTTTGTCTTGACAAATTATTAAAAAGCAGCAACAAAAACAGACAATTTCAACCTTCAAAGTTCAACCTCACCGTTTGTACCAGTATGATCGTTTGCCTCTGCAACTATGTCCGAGATGAACTTTATCAAGGAACATAACCCACCCAAGAAATTATGATCAATAACACCATTACCATCTGTAACATGTGCAAAATCAATAAGTTTGACTACCGCATTTGACCGGGCTCCTTCTAAAGTCAACCTCTGGTCAAACATGAATAGCAAAGAACAGGCATGAAAGTGGTAGATTGTTTGATCTTCAAACCATGTCTTCAGTTCCACCAATTGAGCCAAAATCCCATTGGGCCCACCATACACATAAGATACTAAAGAACAATCTGGTCCGGGACCCTGGCCCGTTTCCGAAGACGGGTTAGAAGAAACAAAATTCCTAAGAATGAGTTTAACATCATCTAGTCCGGTTTTACACATATAATCTCTATCGGGCTTATAAAACCCTGATTCCTCACCGGTATAAACTTGCAGCCCGGATATTCTGAACCCGAGTGGGGTACTTGTGCTTTCCCTGTCCTTTTTCAAACATTTTGCAATGTACGCATCGGAAGCTTCCGGGCCCCACGTTCTAGACCCGATTTTGATGTCCATTACAGACGGGTTAGGACTGGCTGATGTAAGATCTTGCAACACAATGTGAGGGTGGTCTGACCCGGTGGACGCCTTCATGACTTTGGTGCCATAATATACAGGGAAGAATTTGCGTATGTGTTCTGGGATATTCGTGTTGGAAGAAAACGATTCGTAAAAGGCGACTTCTTCAGACCCGCGTTGATCTCCCTGAAGAGGTTTGTAAAACCGGCCCGAATCATCAACGAGTGGGCCCAGCTTCCCGACCCCCGCTTCATGTCCGGCAACCTGATGATCTGGTGTCTTAAGCATGTCTATTGTCACAAAAACCGAAGAGAAATTGAAAATCTGTTGATTATTGAAACAGATTGCAAGCTGCAACACCAGTTGGGACAAACAAATGGGGCTAAAAGATACATAAATTCATCACAAATCCAGATGATTTATAACCAGTTTAATCAAGAAAACCTGATGGTGCATTTCATCGAACACTTGATATGCATAAACAAAGGTGAACCATTGAACCAAACAAGAGGGCAGCAGTCAATCAATCGAGTGACAGATTAATAGTTAATAAGAAACATATAGAAGAAATCAAGAACATAGAGCTGTACATTTTTATGGGTGATCTAATCTAATTTCAGATGAACAAATCGAATAACAGTAACAGATTAACAGATGTATATATATAAGATTTTCCAAAATCAAACTCACATATCTTTCAACAACGATAACAGATATATGAAAAATTAAAAAGCCCTCTAGAAAACTCAAAAGAATTAGGATACAGGGAATTTTAACTCCAAATTGTGTTAATTCTTTAATGCATTAATAACTAAATGCCTTACATTGTCAAATAAATCAACGACAATCGATACAAAACTCAACACAGAATCCATTAAATATGAATCCAATTAATTTAAAATTAAACATCTGAAAGAAAGAAGTACTAGTCACAAATCCATTAAAGAAGTATAAAAAATATGAAGATTATAAAAAATATGAAACCGATTTGGCGTGCAAGTTTCAAGGAGGGTATAATTATAGATTATTAAATGTGATTATGATTTAATAATTTATCGTAGTTATAATGTCCTTAGTTAATTAATTAGATAATTATCTAAGCATCATAGACGAGTTAGGTTTGGATGGATAATTATGTGAACAATCATAGTGATACTCTAACGTGTTAGGTTAGCTATATATACCGCGTATTGGGTAGAGATTTGTAAGAATCAAGTTTTTGAGTAGTTTTCATGATTAAATAATATTGTGGGAGTTAGTTATAATCTATGTATCATGGGAACAGGTGCGGAACTGGGGTTCGGGGACGATACGGGTATGGGGAACTGCAAAACTCAAAAATTCAAGATACGGATACGGAAAAAAAATTAAAAAATATACCACAATCAAATAGCAAAAAAAAAAAGAAAACCTTTTTGTCCCAATATTTCAAATCACAAAAACGATTTTTAAGCTCTGCTTTTTGTCCCAATATTTCAAATCATAAAAACCTTACCCACACACAAGAAACCCTAATATACCACAATCAAAACAGCCGCCACCCACAAAATGTCTCTCTTTCTCTCTCTTCCTTTAACGTACACACCTCGTCTCTCTCTTTCTCTCTATGAACACAACATTTTTTTCGTTTTTGGTGGTGTGGAGCAAAACATATCGATGATGATGGAGGTTCCCGAAACGTCGAACTGTCGTCACTCTCTCTTTCTCTTTATGAAACATGAAAGTGCCGAATGGTTAAACGGAGGTTTCAACACTCGACTGAAACGATTCATAGATGTTTTCACGAGATCTTAAAGGCAGTGATGAATTTCGCAAGAGAAGTTATAGTTCCAACATCTTCTAATGCAAACTCCAATACATCAGAACGACATAGAAAGCACAAAGAAATATTTTCTGGAGCAATAGACGCGTTAGATGGCACTCTTGTACATGCAATCGTGCCTGCTGATCAACAGACTCGTTATAGGGAAGAGGAAAAGGTGAATGCTTTCAAAATGTACTAGCAATTTGTTATTTCGATATGATATTCACGGTCGTATGGGCCGATGGGAAGGCATTGCACATGATTCGTGAGTTTTAAAAGAAGTAGCGTTTAAGCAGACTTCCGGTTTTCCTTTCTCCCCATTAGGTTTTTAACCATTCTTTAACACTGATTATTTAATACATTATGTGTTTTTTTTATGTAATAGTTCTGATACTAACGTTTATAGATAAATATTACCTTTGTGACGCTGCATACACCACCACTCGTGGATTTATGACTCCCTACCGTAATACGAGGTATTCGTTAGCCGATTTTCGACGACAACGTGTGTTAACTAAGGAAGAAAAATTCAATCATGCACACGAACAACTGAGAAATGTTATTGAGCGCTCATATGGTGTTTTGAAGGCAAGATTCTCAATCCTAAAGCAAATGGCTCCATTTTCTTTTCCAATACAAAGAGACATAGTGATTGCTTGTTTCGCTGTCCACAAATCCCGGTACTCTATTCATCACGGTGCCGACAAAATGTACCAGGATCTTCGTTATAAGTACTGGTGGCCGGGTATGAAAAGGGATATCGCTCTCTACGTCGGAAAATGCCTAACTTGTGCTAGAATCAAGGTCGAACATCAAAGACCCTCTGGCTTACTTGAACAACCACCAATTCCCATGTGGAAGTGGGAAAGTATAGCCATGGACTTTATAACCAAGCTACCGCACAGCATTTGGGTTGTGGTCGACCGTTTGACTAAATCAGCTCACTTTCTACCGATACGAGAAGACTACAAGGTAGAACGATTAGCCCAAATCTACACCGACGAGATCATTTGTAATCATGGGACGCCTCGTGACATCATCTCTGATCGTGATGCTCGGTTTACCTCGCGACTGTGGGAAACGTTTCAAATGGCACTCGGTACATCGCTTAATCTAAGTACCGCTTTCCACCCACAAACCGACGGTCAGACTGAAAGAAACGATTCGTACTCTTGAGGACATGCTCCGCTCGTGTGTTTTAGACTTCGGTGGTAATTGGGATAAATACCTGCCGTTAGTCGAATTCTCGTATAACAACAGCTACCATTCTAGCATCCAAATGGCACCATTCGAGGCATTATACGGAAGTAGATGTCGATCGCCTATTGTATGGCACGAGATCGGTCATTCGCAATTAATCGGTCCTGAGTTATTACAAGAAACGACAGACAAAATTTTCCAAATTCGAGACAATCTGGTGAAAGCTCGGGATCGACAGAAAAGTTACGCCGATAAAAAGCGCAAGCCCCGTGAATTTGACGTTGGTGACTACGTACTCCTAAAGGTATCACCTTGGAAGGGTGTAGTCCGATTCGGCAAAAAGGGAAAACTCGCGCCTCGATATGTTGGACCTTTTAAGATTCTGGAAAGGATCGGAAAAGTCGCCTACAAACTCGAACTACCGGAGGAACTGAGTAATGTCCACCCGACTTTCCACGTGTCAAACCTCCGAAAGTGCCTAGCCGACCACGACTTACACGTTTCTTTCGGTGATCTACAAGTGAACGAAACATTATACTTCATGGAAAAGCCTGTCGAAATCATGGATCGCCAAACCAAGCAGCTCAGACGCTCACGCATTCCTATTGTGAAAGTCCGATGGGAGGGCAAACGAGGCGCAGAGTTCACTTGGGAACTCGAAAGCGACATGAAGGCTAAGTACCCGCAGTTGTTTAAAGAGTGAAGCTAGAGAGAGAAAGTAGCATTGTGATTCTAGTGCTTTGTACGATTTCATATCAATCTATAGAATCACCGATTATGGTACGTTCTTGTGTGTTTGGTCACGTTCGTGTACGGATTCCGCACGTCACACGTTCTGTTCGCAATCGTTTCGGAGTCAAAACCGGTCCAAACAGAAAGTTCTCAAACGTGATTCACGGCGTTGTACAGCTTCCAGCCTAATTTCGGGACGAAATTCCCTAAACAAGGGGAGGCTGTAACACCCCGTGTTTTCACAAGTCAAAGTCAAAGTCAAGGTCTAAGTCAACGACCGACTTCGCGCAACTTGACTCGTAGAAATTTCGTTATTTAATTCGTATTATGTGGAGTAAGTGTGGTTAATGACAATAATCGATGTGTGTTAATCGTTATTCAATCGACCTACGACTGTGAACTATAGGAAGTAACAATGCGATAAAGTTAACTAATCAATAATCAAGCTATGCTAATCGAATCAACATCAAATCGCAACTCGAGCTACGTATTTTTACTTGTTATTATACGTGTGTGTGCACCTTACGTGTTACCTGTGCATGTTTATTTATGTTGTGTTGTGATAATCAAAGGAACTCAATCGAAACTCGAAATCCAACTCGAAATGCAATCGAACTCGAATCGTAGACGAACTGTGATAATTGGTGGAGAAGAGATTATGCGAGATATGAAGTAGTTGGGACTAAAAGTAATTTGATTAGGAAACCCTATCGTGACGAACCGCTCGCAATCGAAATTGAAACATCAAAAAATCGTCGCGTCAAACAATCAACCCAAGTGCCATCCGGCCGGATAGCCATCCGACCGGATAACCACTACGCTCCAGGTCAGGCGTCATCCGACCAGGATGCCATCCAACCGAATTGTCATCCGAGCAGAGTGTCATCCGATCGGATCACCCTTTCCCCTTTTGGAATCCTATAAATACCCCTGTCATTATCATTATTTCCACTTTTGGAAACCCTCTGTCTGAACAACTCGTGCTCCTCACCTTTTCTCCGATTTCTCTCAATCCAGGTAAGATCTCGCCCTAAATCTTGTACTTTCTTGATCTACACGCACTCCTACACCTTTCTATCTTTCAAATCTTAACTTTTAACCATGAAATCACTGGATTTCGGGTGTTCTAGGGTGACGTCATCATGTGTTCTTCAAGAACTTCATGTTTTCACTTCAATCCATCAAGAACAACTGAGATCTAACCTATTTTCACAAAGATCTTGTAAAGATCTCGATACAAGAGTGGTAAAAAGGATTAAAAGATGGTTTCTAACTTTCTTTCAACTCTTTTACACTCAAAAACACTCAAAACCGGTAGAATCGGGTTCAGATCTAGTCTTCTACTCATCCTTAGTGTTATACTAGTTCAAATCTGGATTCCGCCTACGAGACCACCGACTCCGGGTTAAATAAAAACAACCGTCTAGAGCCGGTAACCGGCCGAGCTAGGGTGATTCCTGGTCGGTTTAGTCATCTGGGTCAAAACGGAAGTTCTGTTGGGTAACAAGCTATCAAAGCGTCTCGATATAACGACAAACCATCAAACGACCAAGTGAAGGACGAACAGGACAATCCGAACAGATTGCTGTCCGACCGGATTGCTATCCGATCGGATAGGTCATCCGAATGGATCACACTTGGGTCCCACTTTAAAACAATCTTATCTGAAGTATGAGTATCGAACGAATTGCAATCCGATCGGACGACCATCTGAATGGATTACTCTTCGGATCATGAGATACTAAGACTTCAAAGACTTAAACAATTTTCAACATGTTTATTAACAGGGTTTCCATCCGATCGGATGGGCGTCCGATCGAGTGACACTTCTGCTAAGAACTTATCTTCACTAAGTAATCTCATCACCAATTAGCCGTCCGACCGGACCACCGTCCGACCGGATGACCATCCGAACGGATTGTCATCCGCACGACCCACCATCCGATCGAACGACTTGATGGATAGAGATACTTCAATGTTTTCAAAATACTACAACGAAAACTTCAAAAGACAAGCCATCATACACAAACACATTCTTCTTATAGGAAGAAACAATCCACTCGAATCGTCATCCGACCGGATGACCACCCGAACGGATGACCACCCGAACGGATTACCATCCGCACGGATTGTTGTCCGATCGGATTACCATCCGATCGAACCACTATCCGACCCATTCTCACTTTGTATCGTTTTACACGACACTTATCGTTATGCTATCGAATCTATTCAGGCTAACTTTACTCGCTAAGCGCTCCCTTCAATCCATCAATCGCTGTGAGTATACTCGATCCCTTTTCGCTTTATGCACTTTTGGGTGTTACATATGTTACGAATATTCAAACTACAACTATCACACTACTCAAACTATTTGAATGCTAACCGTTAACACATGTTATATGGGCTTATGAATGCTTGTTTGTTATGTTTACACATGGAATGCTGTCTACCTGCCTTAGCAACGATAGTACTATAGTTTGGACTCAGCACCCGTTCACACGGGGGTTGTTAAGGATCTTTTACTTGCATGGATTACGGTGGTAATCATGTATTGCGAACTGCCTCGGGCAGTCAACCCGCAGTCATTGGTATCGATGGGTCTATGTCGATAACTAACGTGCTTCATTTCACTATTTGTACGTGCTGGTTATGCGTAAACGAATTCGAACTCTGTATGCTATTATCAAACTTGTATGCTCACCTTTACATTTTATGTATTGACTTTATTTTAACGTATGTGACAGATGCTTAGGATGCATATGTGGTAGGAATTTGAAGCTAGAATAAAGCTTTAGAGCCCAACAAATAGTTGTCTGTAGATAACGAATCGAGGGTCTCTAGAAGTAGATAAACAATTGCTGTTTATTTAAATCTGAGTTGTCGGAACAGAATATTTGCCTAGATTTTTGTCTGTAATAATTGACTTACTGTTTGAGATACGGTATGGGACGTATTATTTTAATTGAATAGTGTTGTAAATTGTTATGGAAACTTCTGGACAATCTGTTTCGCTCAGTGCCATGCCCCGATGATTCCGCCATCGGTTGGGGTGTGACAGATTGGTATCAGAGCCATAACTATAGGGAATTAGGCAAGACTCGACCTAGTCCGGGTTGAAGTCTTAGATACCTAGACTATAGTTAAGAACCAGCAGACTGACTTGTGCATAACCAGTAGGGACTACGTACGAGCTTATTTCCTCGCTATTCTCGTTTATGCTACACTATCACTGCACTCGAATTTACAGCTGTAAATAGGCGATAAAGTCGAGATTAGGGATGAAAACCACAAACTCTTGACTAAATTGCTTAATCGATGTTGTTTTGCCAATTTATCAATGATTTCTTCTTTTTCGAAAACAAACGCTTGTTCAACGGGGGGAATTATACCAAACTAGGGGTGAAACCCATATTTTGATGAACAATCTCCTCTATTTTATCAAAACAGGAACGAAGTTGTTAAGCCAGGGGTGAAACCCTAACCTTGACGACTTGTTCCGCACACTTTAAAAGATTCTCACCAAAGTCTCGACGGACTCCAACGACCTGAAGTCACGACACGACTAACGGGATGTGTGCCCAACACCCAAGAATCGAGGCAAGGACACAGTTCTGAAAGTCAGACGTAGACAACAAGTCCTTGCGAATAGTTGAATCGCCTTGGTCAGTCGAAGTCTACTAGCCGCAGACAATCTACATCTCGAATTTTATGTGTTTTGATTCTGAACCACAATTGCTAACTCTGATGATTCGCTAATTTTATGTGTTTTGTGTGTTTCATGCTACTTATTAACGTTATGGGGTATCACTGGTTTCGATCTAACGCCCTTGCTTTCGCTACTTACACAACACACCGCACATCGATAACAAATCGCGGAATTTTGGACAACTATACACTACGATGTACGCTTATACTACGCTATTCTCGAGCAATCGCCAACTTTGAATAATAGGTTTCTGTTTTCTGATTGTCTCTAGTGATTAAATTCGCATGTGTTTCCTTGCTTCAGTGCTTGACATGCTTGGGTGTTATGTGATTATGTGCCCTACGTGCTTATGTGTATATGTAAATTTGGTGCTCTATGTGTTTTGTGTTTACATGAATATACGTGTTCCTGAACTTTAGTGGATAGTAGACGTGTGAGGTGAGATTCGAATACAATGTGTTGAGTTCTGTGGCGATGACTATTGCAGACAATGTCGTCTGGATCCCGTCACGCACTTTCTCGTCAAGAGAAGAGAGACAAACGCCTTGCTTCCATCATCGCTAAAAGTGTGGCAAAGGCCGTAAGTGACGTTTACGAGAATGTCAGCAAGTCATCTGAGGAATCAAGGACCGAAGCTCCTAAAGCTGCCGCAAGGCCCTTCAGTTTCAAGCAATTCAAGTCGTGTGGGCCAAAAGAATTCACTGGCGAGGGAGGTCCCACTGCACTATTTCACTGGTTTGATTCCATTGAGGTTACTCTGCGACAGAGTGGTTGCCCTGCTGACCTCCATACTCTGAATGGTACCGGCGTTTTCCAGTCCCGTGCACTAGACCGGTGGATGGCCGAGAGGAACAAGCGAGGGAACGATGCAGCCTATGGTCTGTCGTGGGACGAGCTCAAGGAAGTTATGCTAGAGGAATTATGCCCTCCTCACGAACGTCAAAAGCTTGAAGATGAATTTTGGCACATACAGCAAAAGGATGGTGACAATGTTGGTCTCACTGCTCGTTTCAAACAGCTCAGCATTATCTGTCCCGATCAAGTCAAGACTCCCGACATGACAATCAAGAAGTACATCCGGGCCCTGCCCGACTGCGTTGCTGATTTCGTGCAAGCGGCTAAGACTACGACGATCGAGGAAACTTATCTGCTAGCCGCTGAAATCAACGACAAGCGGGTTAAGGCTGGTGTCTGGGATAAGACTTCGAAGCATCTGTGATGTGTGCAAAATGCAACATATAAATTACATCAATTGTGGCATAAAACTAACCCTTTTTTAGTACTAATGTTGGAAAAAGTATGCTTTTGTCTTCCTTTTGTATTTTTTGGATTAAATGAGCTCAAATTAACAAAAGAAGCAAAAAAGACAGCAAAATCCAACATAAATACAAGAAAAGGAACAAACGTGACATGCCCGACCCCACGACAACATCTTCCCAAGCAAAACAAGAAGACAGAAGACTGAACACGCCTCGTGCTCAGCCAGCACGGGGGCGTGCCCAAGTGCCAGCAGAAAAGACAAAGTGGTAGAAGCTTCTATTGCCCACCACGGGGCCGTGCTCAGCGGACACGGGGCCGTGGTTAACTATAAGATTCACACAATCCAGGAAAATATTCATAGTACAAAGATTCTTCTGCACACGGGGTCGTGCTCAGCGGACACGGGGGCGTGGTCAACTAATAAAGACAAGCTGCATTAAATGAAGAAAGAGAGGATGTGGACACGGGGCCGTGCCCACTGGCCACGGGCCCGTGCCCGAGCTTCTGTTCGGCCTATAAATAGGAGTGCTTGGCTCAAGCTCAAACCATCCCCTGCCTCACCACCTCTCTCACACTTCACCCACCACCCACCACCACCATAACACCATCATCCACCACCATCATCCATTGTCCATCATAGAGTGTGTGAGTCATCTCGGGATCCAAGATTGATCATAAGAGTTCTTGACAATCAAGGCCATGTTTGCCTAAGTCTCTTACATCACTTTGTGAAGACAAGTGTCTAGTGTAATACTTTTTATTTTTAATTTTTCGCACTTTTTACTTGGTTTTGTATTAATGACTTTAATAACTAGTTTCTTATGTTGAAGGTGATTCTTCCTTATCGTTTGTCCGTGGTGTCTTGGCATTATTTTACTGTCTATATAAAATAAAAGATTTTCACCATTCATATCTCCACGGTCTATATGGAGGCATGTTGGCTACCTGGTCGGGGGTTAAGGGAACGGTTTGGTAAGAGTCTTGCCATTGTTCAGCGTTTAGAGGTCCTGCAATGGACCTGGGTCAAATTTAGTAGGACCTCCTTCAATACTTAACGGTATTGGATGGCGGGGGTCCAAACTCTTTGATCCCCTCATAAGTTAACCCGGCTATTTAGGACTGTATCCCTGCTGACTCAGACTACTTAGTCGAGGGTAACGTCACCTCCAAAAGAGGGGCCTACCATAATTTGCATTAATAACTTAATTAATTATCTTTCAATAATCCGACCCGTTAGGATTGTATCCTTGCTGACTCAAACTACTGGGTTGAGGGTAACGTCACCTCCAAAAGAGGGGCCTACTACAATAACTAAGATAATCTCTTAAATAAGTGCAAAAGTGGGGAAATAATCAAAGGTTACACTATACACGAGTCGGAACCAAGCGATTCATCTTGTCTATCTGTTTTTCTTTTATTTTTATTTTTCAGCATTTTTGTTAGTTTTTATTTTTCTTAGTTTAAAAACATTTTTCTAAACTTTTTGATTTGATTAGACGTTGAGGATAAACCGGTACTAAAAGCTCTTGTGTCCTTGGATGACCTCGGTTTCTTACCAACACTATACTACGCTCACGATGGGTGCACTTGCCCATATGTGTGTTTAGTGTTAGTAAATATCGTGTTTTATAAATTTAAAACTTGGCTAAAGAAAGTGTAAAAGGGCTTAAAATATACTTAAACCTACATATACACCTAACGCACATCAATCTGCATCAAGCTACCGCTACCGCACCGACTGTCGAACCCCCCTCATCGAGCAACAAGAGGAAGAACAAGAGAAAGAACAGCTCCAGCAACAAGAACTGTGCGATCACTGCTGCACCGATTCAAGCTGTACCAGCCCAACAGCGTCAAGTAGCGGCGCCTGTGGCTAATGCACCGCCTGCAAAGCGTGCATACACTGGGCCACACCCGCTCTGCCCTACTTGCACCTACCACCACCCAACTGCCATTGCTTGCCGTTTTTGTGCTCATTGCAATGTATATGACCATTTTACTGCCAACTGCCGTATTCGACAAGCTCCTACTCACCAAGCACTACTCACCGCCCCACAGGGTCAGCAAGTTCCTCCGGCACCCGCAGTCAAAGCCAGAGCCTGCTTCGCATGTGGCGACCCGAACCATTTCACCAACATGTGCCCAAACTGGGTCGTGAAACAAGAGCCCCAGCAGCAACAGCAACAACAGCAGCAACAACAACAACAGGCCGCACGCGCCAGAACTTTCAACCTCAACGTGCGTCAAGCCCAGGCCGACAACAACGTGGTCAATGGTACGTTCCTTGTGAATGGTATTTATGCTTCATGTTTGTTTGATACTGGAGCCGATAACTGCTTTGTGTCGTTCGAATTTGAGAAACTCCTTAGTCGTAAACGCTCGCAACTCTCCTCGACATTCGATGTGGAAGTCGCTACCGGAAGAACCGTCGCTGTCAATTCTGTTATCCGTGATTGTACTCTTGAGCTCAACAATCACACCTTTCCAATCGACCTCATTCCGATGCAACTCGGAAGTTTCGACATCATAATAGGCATGGACTTTCTTCGCGAAAACCATGCTGAAGTGGTGTGCTTCAACAAGATGATTCGATTTTCGCTCGCGAATGGTGACTCATTGTGGGTTTACGGTGATACTACTTCAAAGGGTCTCAAGCTTATGTCATGTGTCCAAGCTAGCAAGTATCTCCGCAAGGAATACAGGGCTTTCTTGGCTAACATTGTAGTAGCGGAGAAGGAAAAGAAAGAGAGGAAGGAAGCGAAAGACATTCCTGTGGTTCGAGAATTTCCCAATGTGTTTCCTGATGATCTTCCAGGCTTACCACCAAGTCGTGATATCGACTTTCGTATCGACCTCATTCCTGGAGCCAACCCTATTGCCAAAGCTCCCTACCGACTCGCGCCGTCCAAAATGCGCGAACTCTCAACCCAACTCCAGGAATTACTTGAGAAAGGCTTCATTCGCCCGAGCACCTCTCCTTGGGGCGCGCCAGTCCTTTTCGTCAAAAAGAAGGACGGGTCGTTCAGGATGTGCGTCGACTACCGGGAATTGAATAAGTTAACTATCAAGAACCGCTATCCCCTACCTCGCATCGACGATTTGTTTGATCAGCTACAAGGCGCCACGTGTTTCCCGAAGATCGATCTACGTTCAGGATATCACTAACTGCGTATACAAGAGGAGGATATACCCAAAACCGCGTTTCGCACCCGATACGGTCATTACGAATTCATTGTTATGCCTTTTGGTTTAACCAATGCACCAGCGGTTTTCATGGATCTGATGAATCGCGTGTGTAAACCATATCTCGACCGATTTGTCATCGTATTCATCGATGATGTCTTGATCTATTCCAAATCGAAAGCCGAACACGCGCAACATCTACGTTTGGTTCTCGAGCTACTCCAGGGGAACCAACTCTATGCCAAGTTCTCCAAGTGTGAATTCTGGTTGGAGGAAGTTCAGTTTCTGGGTCACATTGTTAATAGTCAAGGCATCCACGTCGATCCTGCAAAGATTGAAGCTGTCAAGAGCTGGGTTACGCCTAAGAACCCGTCTGAAGTCCGCTCTTTTCTCGGACTCGCGGGCTATTATCGATGATTTATCAAAGGATTCTCAAAGATCGCCGTGCCGCTTACCGCTCTCACGCATAAAGACAAGCCTTTTGTTTGGAAAACCGAACAAGAGTCTGCCTTTCGAACCCTCAAGCACATGCTTTGCAACGCTCCTGTTCTCACGTTGCCCGACGGAAACAATGATTTCATTGTCTATTGTGATGCTTCCAACCTTGGTCTTGGTTGTGTTCTCATGCAACGGGACAAGGTCATAGCTTACGCATCTCGTCAGCTCAAAATCCACGAGAAGAACTACACAACCCATGATCTCGAGCTAGGCGCAGTTGTTTTTGCGTTAAAGATTTGGCGACACTACCTGTATGGTACCAAGTGTACGATCTTCACCGATCATAGGAGCCTGCAACACATCTTTAATCAGAAGAAACTTAATATGCGTCAACGCTGATGGGTAGAACTTCTCAACGATTACGACTGTGAGATCCGTTATCACCCAGGCAAGACAAATGTTGTCGCCGACGCACATAGCAGACGGAGCTATCTGCCTAGCACTCGTAATGTTCAAGCCCAACACGATCTCGAAACCCTCATCCGCGATGCTCAACATGCGTGTTTTAACGAATGCACCCTGAAGAAAGAAAGAATCTACCACGATGGAGCCCAACTTGTGAGCAAAACGAATGGGATATTCCACTTTCTGGACCGAATTTGGATTCCCAAGCGAAGCAATTTGTGACAGATTCTGATGGACGAAGCTCACAAATCCCGGTACTCTATTCATCCCGGTGCCGACAAAATGTACCAGGATCTTCGTTATAAGTACTGGTGGCCGGGTATGAAAAGGGATATCGCTCTCTACGTCGGAAAATGCCTAACTTGTGCTAGAATCAAGGCCGAACATCAAAGACCCTTTGGCTTACTTGAACAACCACCAATTCCCATTTGGAAGTGGGAAAGTATAGCCATGGACTTTATAACCAAGCTACCGCACACGTCATCAGGTCACGACAGCATTTGGGTTGTGGTCGACCGTTTGACTAAATCAGCTCACTTTCTGCCGATACGAGAAGACTACAAGGTAGAACGATTAGCCCGAATCTACACCGACGAGATCATTTGTAATCATGGGACGTCTCGTGACATCATCTCTGATCGTGATGCTCGGTTTACCTCGCGACTGTGGGAAACGTTTCAAACGGCACTCGGTACATCGCTTAATCTAAGTACCGTTTTCCACCCACAAACCGACGGTCAGACTGAAAGAACGATTCGTACTCTTGAGGACATGCTCCGCTCGTGTGTTTTAGACTTCGGTGGTAATTGGGATAAATACCTGCCGTTAGTCGAATTCTCGTATAACAACAGCTACCATTCTAGCATCCAAATGGCACCATTCGAGGCATTATACGGAAGAAGATGTCGATCGCCTATTGTATGGCATGAGATCGGTCATTCGCAATTAACCGGTCCTGAGTTATTACAAGAAACGACAGACAAAATTTTCCAAATTCGAGACAATCTGGTGAAAGCTCAGGATCGACAGAAAAGTTACGCCGATAAAAAGCGCAAGCCCCGTGAATTTGACGTTGGTGACTACGTACTCCTAAAGGTATCACCTTGGAAGGGTGTAGTCCAATTCGGCAAAAAGGGAAAACTCGCGCCTCGATATGTTGGACCTTTTAAGATTCTGGAAAGGATCGGAAAAGTCGCCTCGAACTACCGAAGGAACTGGGTAATTTCCACCTGACTTTCCAAGTGTCAAACCTCCGAAAGTGCCTAGCCGACCACGACTTACACGTTTCTCTCGACGATCTACAAGTGAACGAAACATTGCACTTCGTGGAAAAGCCTGTCGAAATCATGGATCGCCAAACCAAGCAGCTCAGACGCTCACGCATTCCTATTGTGAAAGTCCGATGGGAGGGCAAACGAGGCGCAGAGTTCACTTGGGAACTCGAAAGCGACATGAAGGCTAAGTACCCGCAGTTGTTTAAAGAGTGAAGCTAGAGAGAGAAAGTAGCATTGTGATTCTAGTGCTTTGTACGATTTCATATCAATCTATAGAATCACCGATTATAGTACGTTCTTGTGTGTTTGGTCACGTTCGTGTACGGATTCCGCACGTCACACGTTCTGTTCGCAATCGTTTCGGAGTCAAAACCGGTCCAAACAGAAAGTTCTCAAACGTGATTCACGGCGTTGTACAGCTTCCAGCCTAATTTCGGGACGAAATTCCCTAAACAAAGGGAGGCTGTAACACCCCGTGTTTTCACAAGTCAAAGTCAAGGTCTAAGTCAACGACCGACTTCGCGCAACTTGACTCGTAGAAATTTCGTTATTTAATTCGTATTATGTGGAGTAAGTGTTGTTAATGACAATAATCGATGTGTGTTAATCGTTATTCAATCGACCTACGACTGTGAACTATAGGAAGTAACAATGCGATAAAGTTAACTAATCAATAATCAAGCTATGCTAATCGAATCAACATCAAATCGCAACTCGAGCTACGTATTTTTACTTGTTATTATACGTGTGTGTGCACCTTACGTGTTACCTGTGCATGTTTATTTATGTTGTGTTGTGATAATCAAACGAACTCAATTGAAACTCGAAATCCAACTCGAAATGCAATCGAACTCAAATCGTAGACGAACTGTGATAATTGGTGGAGAAGAGATTATGCGAGATATGAAGTAGTTGGGACTAAAAGTAATTTGATTAGGAAACCCTATCGTGACGAACTGCTCGCAATCGAAATCGAAACATCAAAAAATCATCGCGTCAAACAATCAACCCAAGTGCCATCCGGCCGGATAGCCATCCGACCGGATAGCCACTACGCTCCAGGTCAGGCGTCATCCGATCAGGATGCCATCCGACCGGATCGTCATCCGAGCGGAGTGTCATCCGATCGGATCACCCTTTCCCCTTTTGGAATCCTATAAATACCCCTGTCATTATCATTCTTTCCACTTTTGGAAACCCTCTGTCCGAACAACTCGTGCTCCTCACCTTTTCTTCGATTTCTCTCAATCCAGGTAAGATCTCGCCATAAATCTTGTACTTTCTTGATCTACACGCACTCCTACACCTTTCTATCTTTCAAATCTTAACTTTTAACTATGAAATCACTGGATTTCGGGTGTTCTACGGTGACGTCATCATGTGTTCTTCAAGAACTTCATGTTTTGACTTCAATCCATCAAGAACAACTGAGATCTAACCGATTTTCACAAAGATCTTGTAAAGATCTCCATACAAGAGTGGTAAAAAGGATTAAAAGATGGTTTCTAACTTTCTTTCAACTCTTTTACACTCAAAACCGGTAGAATCAGGTTCAGATCTAGTCTTCTACTCATCCTTAGTGTTATACTAGTTCAGATCTGGATTCCGCCTACGAGACCACCGACTTCGGGTTAAACAAAAACAACCGTCTAGAGCCGGTAACTGGCCGAGCTAGGGTGATTCCTGGTCGGTTTAGTCATCTGGGTCAAAACGGAAGTTCTGTTGGGTAACAAGCTGTCAAAGCGTCTCGATGTAACGACAAACCATTGAAACGACCAAGTGAAGGACGAACAGGACAATCCGAACAGATTGCTGTCCGACCGGATTGCTATCCGATCGAATCGGTCATCCGAACGGATCACACTTGGGTCCCACTTTAAAACAATCTTATCTGAAGTATGAGTATGGAACGAATTGCAATCCGATCGGACGACCATCTGAATGGATTACTCTTCGGATCATGAGATACTAAGACTTCAAAGACTTAAACAATTTTCAACATGTTCATTAACAGGTAGGGCTGTAAACGAACCGAACGAACACGAACAAGGCCTTGTTCGTGTTCGTTCGTTAAGGAAATAAATGTGTTCACGAACGGTTCATGAACACTTACCGAACGAGATTTTATGTTCGTGTTCGTTCATTAAGGAAATGAGCGTGTTCGCGAACGGTTCACGAACACAAATAAATTTGGCGAACGCGACGAAGGATAAAGATAGATGGCCTAGAGAGTAGCACTCGAACTTGAATCCCTTATTGTGGAACGGAGGTCGATCGTATTCGTTGATGTAAATAATGAGAATTGAAAGGGAAATAATGCATAAACAAGGTGAAAGTGGGTTTCCTAGTTTAATTGTTAGGGAAATAAAATAAATAAAAGTTTAATAATATAAAAAGTACAAATAAGATATAAGAAAGTACAAAGATATTCAATAAAAACACAAACATACGAACATAAACGAACGCAAATCAACGAATGTTCACGAACACGTTCACGAACACCTTACCGAACGTTCACGAACACAATCGAACGAACGAGACCTCTGTTCATGTTCGTTCATTTAACTAATCGAACGAAATTTCTTGTTCATGTTCGTTCGTTTATTAAACGAACGAACATAAACGAACTTCCCGCCGAACAGTTCACGAACTGTTCGCTGAACGTTCGGTTCGTTTACAGCCCTATTAACAGGGTTGCCATCCGATCGGACGGGCGTCCGATCGAATGACACTTCTGCTAAGAACTTATCTTCACTAAGTAATCTCATCACCAATTAGCCGTCCGACCGGACCACCGTCCGACCGGACCACCGTCCGACCGGATGACCATCCGAACGGATTGTCATCCGCACGACCCACCATCCGATCGAACGATTTGATGGATAGAGATACTTCAATGTTTTCAAAATACTACAACGAAAACTTCAAAAGACAAGCCATCATACACAAACACATTCTTCTTATAGGAAGAAACAATCCACTCGAATCGTCATCCGACCGGATGACCAGCCGAACGGATTACCATCCGCACGGATTGCTGTCCGATCGGATTACCATCCGATCGAACCACTATCCGACCCATTCTCACTTTGTATCGTTTTACGCGACACTTATCGTTATGCTATCGAATATATTCAGGCTAACTTTACTCGCTAAGCGCTCCCTTCAATCCATCAATCGCTGTGAGTATACTCGATCCCTTTTCGCTTTATGCACTTTTGGGTGTTACATATGTTACGAATATTCAAACTACAACTATCACACTACTCAAACTATTTGAACGCTAACCGTTAACGCATGTTATACGTGGCTTATGAATCCTTGTTTGTTATGTTTACACATGGAATGCTGTCTACCTGCCTTAGCAACGATAGTACTATAGTTTGGACTCAGCACCCGTTCACACGGGGGTTGTTAAGGATCTTTTACTTGCATGGATTACGGTGGTAATCATGTATTGCGAACTGCCTCGGGCAGTCAACCCGCAGTCATTGGTATCGATGGGTCTATGTCGATAACTAACGTGCTTCATTTCACTATGTGTACGTGTTGGTTATGCGTAAACGAATTCGAACTCTGTATGCTATTATCAAACTTGTATGCTCACCTTTACATTTTATGTATTGACTTTATTTTAACGTATGTGACAGGTGCTTAGGATGCATATGTGGTAGGAATTTGAAGCTAGAATAAAGCTTTAGAGCCCAACAAATAGTTGTCTGTAGATAACGAATCGAGGGTCTCTAGAAGCAGATAAACAATTGCTGTTTATTTAAATCTGAGTTGTCGGAACAGAATATTTGCCTAGATTTTTGTCTGTAATAATTGACTTACTGTTTGAGATACGGTATGGGACGTATTATTTTAATTGAATAGTGTTGTTAATTGTTATGGAAACTTCTGGACAATCTGTTTCGCTCAGTGTCATGCCCCGATGATTCCGCCATCGGTTGGGGTGTGACATTACTGATTCAGAGTCTCTTACCCATTCAGACCTCTTATTCATTCAACGCTTATTGGTTCAGATGTTGCCAATCAGCCCCTTAGTAAATAAGGGATTAGGCGTCCATCACTGTTGATGAGCACATTTTAACGTTTTTGGATATGGTTACATGTTAACATCTATAATCCTAGAAAAGTAAGCAAATCTGACATACCCATATTTGTTTAAACAATGAAATTGTTTAACATACCCTAACGATCCGTTCAAAATAACATGCATTGACCTTTTGGGAATTTATTAGTAACTTGAACAAGTTAAAGCTTACTTCTTCCGAAAGATACGAAATGAATGCAATAAGTTTCTTCAACTCATAATGTTTCTTTAAATCATATCTACATCTTTTTTTTACATGTTATATTAATTATAAGTCTAATATAATTATTATATTTTTTTCTCCTTCTTTGTAATTGATATAAAACTCTTCAAGCTATCATAAGTTCATAAGTCGTAACCCTAAATCTGTAAACTTCTGTAATTTAAAGAAAATAGGTATCTATCTATCAGCGACTGTTTGTTTGAAAGTTGAGTACAAGAGTATGCATTTTCTAAATTTAGCTTTAAATATATTTGAAATTATTATTTTAATAATTTCTAATAAATATGATTTCACAGGAAAAAAATATCCAAAAACAAAATAAATTTGGTTTCATTTCTGGCGACTTTGCTTGCCTAGTCGCATTAGACATTCCAGTATGGTGTATTTTTTTATACATATTTTTGTGTAAATCATGTAAGAATTTATATCACTAGAAATGAATTTATATTATTTATTAATTAGTTACAATAATACAATTATGGCCAAACGGTAGGGCTATAAACGAGTCGAGCCTGGGTAGGCTCGAGCTCAAGCTCT
Source organism: Helianthus tuberosus (assembly GCA_030545235.1). NCBI lineage: Eukaryota > Viridiplantae > Streptophyta > Magnoliopsida > Asterales > Asteraceae > Helianthus > Helianthus tuberosus. The sequence continues at coordinate 48,635 of JARYGA010027828.1, forward strand.
AAATTAAACTAAACGAGGTAGCTTGGCTCGGTTTGAGCATGACCTCGAAGTTAAACGAGCTTAAGAACAAGCCAACTCGCCGAGCCATGAGCCAAGCCGAGCCTGCCTCGAGCTTGGTTCAGTTACAAAATAAGCTGGTTCGGCTAAGGTCGTTTAAAAATCGAGTTTTTTTAGCTAGTTTTCTTCAAGTGAGCTACGAGCCGAGTTGCGCGTCACGAGATTTTTTAACACATTAAACCATTTCCTCGTATATACAAATAGGCTAAATACTAAATAAAGACATAATTGGTCTAAACTCTTTAACTATAAACCCAAATAAGTAAAAGGTCAATAGAAATAACAGAAATACGTAATGTGTGTTTATGTGTGAGACTGCTGTGGAAAAGTGTGTTTGCAATGTGTCTTACGCGTTTTATGAGACAAGTTGTTGCAATGTGTGTATCAAGGTGGATAATAATGATGGAAACAATAGATTTGGTATAGGTAGTCGGTGTTACAACATGCAAATTAATGGTATTGTTTTATGAGACAAGTTGTTTAGTGCTTGGAGACATTGGGTGTTATGTTTCAGCTGAGAAATTAATGTGTGTAACTGGTTACCAACCTACAAAATATTATATCAAAGGATGTCATCACTTTAATTGTTCAATGAAACATAATACGTTGTCTCAATATATAAGATACGTTGTCTTGAATGAAAATGAAGGTATTCAATGAAACATAATACGTTGTCTCAATATATAAGATATGTTGTCTTGAATGAAAATGAAGGTATAGTAGGTTACCTAAATATCCAACTTACCTTGTTTTAAATATCCCAAAGAGTTAACTTCCATTTTGCTTCCTGTGATTTGGTCATTTTAACGGTTTTGTCCCAATAGTTTAAAAATAGCCATTTTCCTACTTGATTTTTCTAACTTATTGTCATTTTGCTCCCCGTCTCTAACTCCGTCCAAAAAATCCATTAATTAGAAGGGTATTTGGTAATTTTATAGATAAAAGGAAGGGCGTGTAAGTCTTTTCACCTAAATAAACCTATAACTTGTTTATTTACATGTATATAAGTAACTAGGTTATTACCCGGGATTGTTTCCCGGGCTCGGGAAACTTAGTTATATTAATTATTATTTGTTATTAATACAACATCATTACAATAAAAATATGAGCAGTAGGTGTTTTTCATTGTAATTCTAGTTTTCATTTGATAATTTAATTCTATAATTAATTAACCACATCAACAATAAAAAGGTGAGTGGCTGTTTTTTAGGGAAACCACTGATGGTCAATATCAGTGGATGTCAAGAATAAAAATGTGAGCAGTGGGTGTTTTTTAACAATCAGTGGATACCCAACAGTGATTGAAAAACTGATGTTTGGTCAGTCATTGGTCAACATGAAGAATGAAGAAATAGAAGTTGTCTTTCAGCAGTGGATAACATTTAACAATCAAATTTTTAACGAAAACAGTGGTTGTAACTGACTTTTAAGGATTAATGTTCCTCCTGGAACAGATGATGCCAAAACTCTTCATTATTCTGGATTTTTATTGTCTCATCAAAAGTTCCCTAACTTGCCCTTTAAATTGCAATTCAAAATCAAAGGAACTGTATCATCCTCATCCCTGCAAAGTGTAAGCTCAAGGAGATCCTGTAAATCTTCAACACCCAGGCTAAGTGCTGCTTCCCTTGATATATGCTTCACTACACCATTAGATCTAATCAGAGTCAATACATGGGTCTTTTGATCCGACATCCACTTTAGTATTTTTGAACCTAATGGGTTTATTGGGAGAGGTTTATTTGCTGATGAGTTTGGAGATGGTGGCCTGTTCAGAACTTGTTTGTCTATGTTTTGAAGCTTTGCTGAGTTGTCATCCTCTAGTGCCATTGTTTTGATAGCTTCTTTGAAATATACAGCTTCTTGTTCTTTCTCTTCTTCATCAGTCAGTTTTTGCCTCTTTCTTTGATTTACGACAATGGTAGAGGTATCTGATGATGTGAACAGTGGTTCAGAAGTGTGAGCCTGCTGCTTTGGTTTAGGAGTGGTTTTGTAATCAGGCTTCTTTCGAAGTTTAGGATCTGTTTCTCTCCTTTTTCTTAGCCTTTCATAAGCCTCGTCAGTGTACTGCCTTGTCCATTTTGATATGGCTTTGGCAATTCCCACTTTTGCATCAACCAATTCCTTGTTCTTTCTTTTATACTCCAATGTAAGATCATCAATTTTCTTTTTGTATTTGCTCCAATTTGGTGCTGACCTTTTCATGCATGGATCTCTCTTTATTCTTTCAATTCTATTCAGTTATGTTTTCAGAGCAACAGGCGGCCAGTCTTGAAATTGTTCAGCTGTAGCAGGGTAGAAATTTTCACTCAAGATCAGCTTGATGATGTCTTCTTTCAGATCTTCCTGCAAGTTAGCTTCTGGAGGCAAGTTAGACATTTATTTGCTTAGGTCTCTTGCATAATCTTCCAATTGTTTAACTTTAGTGAGCAAGAACTGCGTATGAGTTGAGAGTTCATTGTCACTTTCCCCTTGGCATTCAAGTCTAGCTCTGGTATCAGCTTGCCTGGCCTTGAGTTTTAAATACTCATTTATGTTGGCTGGATCTCTATAACCAATCAGGGAAGGGAATTTCCTTTTTGAAGGATCATCCACTAAGTAAAACTGCCTCATTTCATTCTTTACAGCATGCAGTTCCAGTGGATAACTGGCAGCTACTGGTATAACATCAACAGAGTCATATCCTTGGAGTTCTATAGGATCTTTGATTGGGTTGAACAATTTTGAACTAATAAAAGATTGAGGTTTGGTGATATTGCAAGGGGCAGATGAAATGGGAACAGGTACTGGTATATCATCATCATGCACTTGAAATTTTGTTTTTATTGTATACACCTTTTTGGGAGAAGGTGTTTCTATTTGAGTTTTTGGATCAAAAGGAACAATGGCTTGTGAAGAGATAGGTGATTGACTAACAGCTGTTGAAACAACTGGTGTTTCAACCATTGTTGTCATTACAACAGATGATGTGTCATCTGATGTCTTCTGCTTTTTGGCAGGTTGTGATTTTAAGGGTGGTTTTGTTGTGGCAGTGGTTGATTGTGTGATGGCAGTGGTTGAAGTGTGTGTTGATGTATTGGTGGTGGTTTTTGAGTTAACATCTGCTGAAACCACTGAAGTATCAACAGCTGTTGATACAACAGGTGTTCCAACATTTGTTGGTTTAGAAGATTGATGAGAGGAGCTTTTAGGAGGTTTGGGAGTATGTTTTGTGGATCTGGAAGGTATGGATTCGGGTTGCCTCACTTGTCTAGTGGGCTGTCTTCTTTTAGGCTTAGGTTTTTCTTCATCATTGGGCTCAGAAGTACCCTGCTCTTCCTTCTCCATAAAGACTTTCTTCTCCTTTTCAAACCTTGATTTTCCTTTTGCCTCCATATCCTTTTTCAGCCTTGCCTTTTCATTAGCCAAGGCATTTAAGGATTCATCAACCTTTTTGGAACCATCTGGCCTAGGGAGGTCTACAAGCATACTGGATTTCTCTGGTGCAATGTACAGACCATCTTCATATCCCCTTTTCTTTAACTGCTTCATTTTATCCCCCTTTTTGGCATCATTAGGTGGAGGGTTATCAAAAAAGATTATTGTAGGAGGAGCAGCGCCAGTGGTTTGCAATAGATGGACCTTAAGTGCCTTGATGTCTGCTTGTGTATCCATGAACCTAGCTTCCATTAAATTTATGATCTTTTGAATTTGAATTTCATGTTGCTGATCATCATGTTCTCTTTGTTTGTGAAGCAGAGGTTGAAATAATTCCCAAAGCTCATTTGGAGTAGGAGCAGATGATGGAGCAGATGTTTGAGCTGGTGCAGCAGTGGGTGTTACCTTTTGTGCTTGTAACAACTGTTGTAGCATAGTTTTGATATCTGCAACAGATGTTTCAATTGTATCCACTCTTGCCGTCAATTCTTTGTATTTTAAAGCATCACCCAAGTTAATGGGATCATCTGCTTTCCCACCAGCAATGGTTGTATCAGCAGTTGACTTAGGGAAAGTTTCCCAAAAGTCTTCCACTGATGCCCCTTTTTCTTGGTACTGTGGACTTCTTTCCTCAGCAATTGATATCTTTTTAAGATCACCAGTGGTTGGAACAAACACACCAATGGATATCAGGGTTGCTGGAGAGGAAATTGCCTTCAAAGGAGTCTGATTGATGAAACAGCTGGCCAGGTGTAGACCAGTGGATCCAACTCCTGTAGTTGCTGCTCCACTTGAACTACTGACAGGAATTACTTGTAATTCCTGCAGTATAGCCTCCTCAACTATTGGTGGGTTAACAGAGATTGAGACACCAGACTCAGTCACTTGTTGTGGCATATTCTCAGTGATAGGTGATTGAGAAGAACTGATTTGTGTCTGGGCTAAATCAACTGCATCCAATAGAGGTAACATGGATTGTGGTAATGTTATTGATGAAGGATGTGGGGTATAAAGAGATATGTCCATGGGATTTGGACTATGGAAGATGGAACCAAGTGGATCCAGAGCTTTATATTGTGGTGTCCCTGTGCTTACAACCTGATCCTTTTGTGAGGATGCAGAAGGAGTTTTAGGCAAAGGTGGAGATCTTTGTTCCATATGCTGTGAGGAAGTAGCAGTAGTGGTTTCTGGTGACTTTTGTGATGTCACAGGTAGTTGCTCTGGGATCTCATCTTCCAGAGTTACCTTTTTTGTGGGTTTAGGGGGGCTTCTGGATCTTTTTCTTTTTGGGCTTTTTGGTGGTTTTAGGTGTGGGTTTCACAGCAGTGGTTGTGCTGTTGTGATCACCTTGAGTAGTGGGCTCAATAGCAGGTGCCTGAGGAGCAGTGGTTGTTGCTAAACTCTGCTCAGGTACCTCTGCTTGAGTTTTGGAAGGTTTTGACAGCCTTGTAAATGTTTCAGAGGTTAGGCTGTTTATTCGAAAAGGCTCTCCTTGAATAAGGACATGAGCATTATCTTTTGAAAATTTCTTTCTAAAATAGTAACTTAAAAACCTTGGAAATAATAAAAATGATTTTTTATTAACATTTTTAACAAGATCATTGAAAATCTCCTGGGAATAGTTAAAGTTTTCTTCATTCATTATAGCATAACCCAGGTATTGAATCTTCAATGGGATTTCATTGAAAGTAGTGGTTTTGTTTGACACACACATTAGAAGGGTATGAAATAAAAACCTTGAGGCGGATGGAAAACTCCCTTTTTGTAAAGTTTCTTTTTTCATTTCTTCAGCATACCTCTTTCAATGAAATCAGTTTGATACTCAATTTTTGGAAAAGAAGTTTTACCTTGAAGATCATCGAGTTCAAATACCTCCGAGATGGTTTGTGGAGTAATGGTGACCGAAATACCCTTTATTGTAGAAGTAATGGCTAAGGGCGTTTTATCCTTAGTTTCAAGTTTCGCATTTTTCCAAAACTCTCTTTGGGTTTCCAGGTAGATCGGAGCATCATAGGTCAACAAAGTTTTGTACTTTGAGGACGAAAGAACGTCTATGACAGAATCGAAGGTGGTGGTATGACTTGGTTTTTCGAGTAAACCCAAGTAGTTATGATGAGCTTTGTATGGAAGAGCCATGATGAATCGTGGATTTTTATGAGGGAATGAAGAAGATGAGCGATTAAAAGATGAAATGGAGAAATGATTTGAGAGAAATTGATGGTAACTGCTTTTAGAAAGGAATTTTGAATTTCATTCGACAGTGAAAACCTTGTTTGGGGTTTTGATCAGGGTTTTATAGGTGGAAAAAGTGTATCCTGATGTGGCAGCGGTTACAAAAGATCTGACCGCTAAGTACTGTCCACGTGCCAACCACTGATGGAACAATATCAGTGGTTTGCAACGGTAACAATGAAAACAGTGGGTGGTTTTTAACTATCAGTGGATAGGCTATTAGTGGATTAAAACACTGATGTTTGATCAACAGTGCTTAACAAGGAAATGAGAGAACAGAGGTTGACTTTCAGCAGTGGACAACATTTAGTAGAAACAGGTGTTTGAATCAAAAACAGTGGTTATGGCAGACTTTTAAGGATTAATGAAAATTTTTCATTTTTAGCTATTTTTAAGGATGGATTTTTTATTTTCTGAAAACATTTTAATGTTTTTATTCATAGAAAAACAGGATTTTGCTTGTTATTCCATGTTTAGCATGCCAATTCTAGAGATCAAGCTTTCAAAGGTAGACGTGTCTAATGCTTTTGTTAGCACATCTGCCAGCTGATCTTTTATAAACATTTGTTTTATCTTTGCACTCTCCTGCTGACCATCAAACGAACCTTTGATACTATTAAACCTCTGTTGAGTTACCAAACAGATGTTCAGACACAATTCAACATCAACATAATCTGTTCACCACCAAACCAATCCTTGACACTATTAAAACTCTGTTGACTTACCAAACAGATGTTCAGACACAATTCAACATCAACATAATCTAAATCTTACTCAAACACTAAATAATAAGTAAAAATAAAACACAACATAGATTCATAAAATTAAAATTTATTCATTTATTCATGACCTTAAAACTAAAAGTCCAATAATTACATCACATACTGAACAATATTAAAGTTCAAATCTAAGAATAACAGCAAGAATTAAGAAACTTTAGTTTCAACTCCATCGATTGCTGAACCTCTCGATGTATGTCCTTTAACATTGCCATGAACTGCACGTCTCTATCACCGCACTCTATATTACTGACAACACAACTAAGAAATAAACCTAAAAGGCAAAGGTCTCTTCTCAACTGTTGTAGCACATATGACTTTTCACGATATTGCACGAATCTATCTATACTTTCTATAAAAGGAGAAATCTCAATGACAAACCTGGCGCAAGAAAACCTGACTTTTGATTTAACGAAAATAAAAAAATGCAACTTTTCACGATGTTGCAACAATGATACTACAACATCGATATTGAAATGTTGATGTGTGATAGGAAGCTTCATTGAAACGACGATGTTGGAACAATGATACTGGAACGATAACATGTAAACATAATCAACAAACATTCGAACAAAGAAGTGTAATCAGAGATTAGCGGCTGAATCACGATAAAGATGCATTTGAGAGAGAGAGAGAGATACGCTCACATATATGAGCGAGCGAGATTTGAATGTGAAACCAGATAATTATATCTTATTTATAGGATTAGAATATATGGTTTGAATTTTGAATTTCAAAATTACTGATATTATCAGTAATTAGTAATTACTGATCTGATTTGAAAGCAATTGTCATGATGTTTATTGGGAACTGATGTTTATTGGGAACTGATGTTTATTGGGAACTGAAAGGTAAGTAGTGTATATCCTTATATCCTGCTTTATTAAACTAATTAAATATTAGAAATGATATGCAAAGTAGGAAAAAAAAGAGAGAGAACGTCAATTTTAAATTACCATTTTGCATATTTTGAATTTCAAAATTACTGATATTATCAGTAATTACTGATTTGATTTGAAAACAATTGTCATGATGACTTTTCTAATTTTTATTTTAACTTTAATTAAGATATAATAACCGTCAGTTTGAAATTCACATTTTGCATATTTTAAATGTCCAAAGCTCAAGAAATTAACATTAATTACTGATTTGATTTGCAACAAATAGTCATGAAGAATTTTTTTTTATTTTTAATTTAACTTTAAATTTTATCATGAAAACAATGTTGGAGGAAGTCTTATCTCATTGGAATGTAACAATTAGGTAAAATGGTAATTTCATTGTAATTCTAGTTTTTATTTGATAATTTCAATCTATCACTAATTAACACCATCAATAATAAAAATGTGAGCAGTGGCTGTTTTTTAGGAAAACCGCTGATGGTCAATATCAATAGATGTCAACAATAAAAAAGTGAGCAGTGGCTATTTTTTCCTATCAGTGGATACCCAACAGTTTTTTAAACACTGATGTTTGGTCAGTCAGTGGTCAACACGAAGATTGAAGAAACAGAGGTTGTATTTCAGCAGTGGATAACTTTTAACAATCAAATGTTTGAACCAACACAGTGGTTGTAACAGGCTTTTAAACAGATGTTGGGGCTTAAACAGATGTTTCGCCTTATATATCAGTTGTCTGGACTTAAACAGAAGTTTGACCTTAAACAGATGTTTGCCCATAAACAGAAGTTTGGCCATAAACAGATGTTTGGCCTTAAACAAATGTTCGAGCTTAAACAAATGTTTGCCCATAAACATCTGTTTGCAAAAAAAGACCAATTTCAAGAATACTATAACCAAACAATCAAAATGAGGAGCTTAATAATCATTCAAGTGTACTTGATTTTTATTTATTAGTATAAAAATGAAACAACTGTTCAATTTATAGTACAGATCAAACCACGAAGTGATGTGATAAATACTGTTACATATAAACACTGTTGTGATAAACACTGTTACATATAAGCACTGATGTCATAAAAATTGTTACATATAAAATACTGAGGTGATGACATCTAACAACCTAACAGACTATAAAACACTGATGTGAAAAACACTGTTACATATAAACACTGTTAACATAAACAAAGGTCTGAGCTTAAACAGATGTTTGCCCATAAACAGAAGTTTGGCCATAAACAGATGTTTGGCCTTAAACAAATGTTTGAGCTTAAACAAATGTTTGACCATAAACATCTGTTTGGAAAAAAGACCAATTTCAAGAATAATATAACCAAACAATCAAAATGAGGAGCTTAAAAATCATCCAAGTGTACTTGATTTTTATTTATTAGTATAAAGATGAAACAACAATGTCTTCAAATCACCGGATTAGATCATGAACCCATATTAGAGGTCAAACAAAAGCACAACAGGACCAATAGTCAAATAGATGTTGACCTTAAACAGATGTTTGGTTTAACGCCAAACATCTGTTTATGGCCAAACATCTGTTTAAGGTCAAACATCTGTTTAAGTCCAAATATCTGATATAGAAGGCGAAACATCTGTTTAAGGCAAAACATATGTTTAAGGTCAAACATCTGTTTATGGCCAAACATCTGTTTAAGGTCAAACAACTGTTTAAGTCCAAACCTTTGATATAAAAGGCCAAACATTTGTTAAAGGCCAAACATCTGTTTAACCCTGAACAGATGTTTAAGTTAATAAGATCTACTGTCTTCTCACACTGTTTTCCTATTAAAAACACTGTTCAACCTAACATGGGTTTCCATTAACTATTGACCAAAATGCAAACAGATGTTCAAACCACTGTTTGTTATTGTACTTCTTTACAAAATTACATAGAATTCAAGAAAACGAAACAATGACTTAAAGAACTATAATTTAACACATAATCTAATGGGGCAAAGCAATCTATTATCTGACAATTTCCTGGTTTTTACAACATGAAACACAACATCACCATCTGCAATAATCAGATGATATTAAATATACATAATAATACTTATTCAGCTTAAAATTACAACGAAATTTAAAATCTAAGAACAACACCAAGAAATTTACGAACCTAACAGCAAAAATTTAGTGCTTTTAGTTTAAAATTTAGTGCTTTTAGCTTTAAACTCCATCAATGTATATCTCCGACAATCGCCATGAACTCCACGGAAGTACTCAATACATCAACATCAGGATTTATAGAAACCTGATATCTCGTGAACAGACCAAGATGCAGTACATGAAAACACTTCTTCAGTTGTTGAAGAGTAGTCATGTCCTCATATACTTAATCCTTAACTTTGTTCATAAAGAGCTGCTTTAAACCAAACTTTATGCTTCTTTTAATACAAAAAAGACAGGAAAGACCATTACTCTAGTAAGATAAAATCTTATCTTACAGCAGTAGCAGATCCTTTCTTGCGCTTAGTAGGAACTACTGTGGGTTCTACATCATCATCATCTGCCCAAGTCAATTATAATCATCATTTAGTCATAAGCAAAAATTATTTTAACGGTACATTTAATAATCCTTCTTTGTGTTTAATTTAACTTTATGCTTCTTTTAATACAAACCTATAATAACCCACAGCAGATTGTATGAATTTCAAACAACTGTGATTAGACTGAAATATAAAGCGAGAATTAGAGTATATCACTTCAAAATTAAAAACTCAAAATTTCAAAATTGGAGTAGCAAAAAACACATACTTTAAACGATGTTGGAACAATGATACTGGAAACAACAATAGAACAATCATCATCATCATCATCTGCACCAGATCATTCACAATCATCATTTAGTCACAACTCAGATAACAAAACTTTAGTAAAAATCAAAAATAAAAACACATACCATGATCAAGGCAAACCACATATCACCAAAAATTAACCAAACAATCGGAAGATTCAAATCTCAAGCAATGAAACCCTAATTTCAAAAAGAATAATCGGTGAACATATTCACAGATCAATAATCATCAGATGTTGTACTCATATCATCACCGTTAAGAAAAATCAACAAAAGATCTATAAACATACAAATCAAACCTCGAGATGAAAGAATCTTGTAAGACAAACACCGCAGAACCCTTAGCCGGCGCCCCATCTCTCGATCTATCTCTCGAACGAAACCCTAGCAATGGTTACATGAAAAGACCCAAAACACAAAGGATTAGTATAAATAAGAGGAAATCATGGAAGTATTTCAATAAAAAAAGAAGAACAAACCTTTTGAATGAAGATAATAGATGACCAAAAGAAGATTTTATGGTGGCGTCTGGAAGAAGATTAGGGTTTGGATGGAAAGAATGATCTCAATAATTGAAGGATGTAGGCCAAAATCTAATTTGAAGAGATGATAAAGGAAAAAAAGGGGACGGAGCACTGTTGGGCGGGAAAATGGAACTGAGGATGCCCTAATCAAGTGACACGTGGCCCAAATCACTTTCATTTATTATATATAATAGATAATAGATTCTTTTCTTCCAACCACTCTTTCTACCAGCCACCACCATCCACCATCACATGCAACTACCACCTGCCAACCACGACTACCGCGACTTTTAACTAAACGTTTTAATTGAGTTAGAGCGAGGGAGTAAACTACTGAAATACCCCTACTTTTAGTTGAACGTTTTAAATGAGTTAGAGTCAGTGAGCAAACCGGCGACAAACTCGAAAGATCAGGGATGAAAATGGCTATTTTTAAACTATTCGAGCAAAATCGTTAAAATGACCAAACCACAGAGGGCAAAACGAAAGTTAACTCTATCGCAAAAGAATCATTTCCGCTCTTTGGATTGGAATGAGGATTATGCATATATTTCATTGGGGGGGGGGGGGGGGTGAACCAAGTCATGGCTTGATGCATAGTGTAACGACCAAGCTAGCTTAACCCTTAAGGTTGACGACTCTTATAAAAGGAAAAGTAAACCCATATTTCAATCCCCTCGACCCTCTTTTCCTTGTAATTTACCTCGCCCACTATACTATACATACAAACATGATACAGGCATATATACATGATTGTATGCCATATTCATGGTTCACTTTTGCTAATTGATAATCAAATATGTTAGATCTATGGTTCATTTTTGCTAATCTATTATTGTAGGGTGGTTTCGGAAGCTACTGCATCAAGATTGTTTCTAATGTATTTCACTTAGGCTGAACGGTATGGTGACGGAGGGAAGAAAGAAGACGGGGGTGGCGGGATGGGGTGACGGAGCGGCGCCGAGAAGAAAGAGGGGGGCCCACATGTTTTGCTCCGTCCTGGACGTCGAAATTCCGACGGAGAGGACGATGACTGGATCAAGACGGGGGGGGGGGGAGGGGGGGCGGCATGGAGAGGGGGACGGCGACTGGTGAGGACGGACGCTGCGACGGTTCCATACCGTCCAGCCTTATATGTTTGCCTATATTAAAAGGCATTTGGCTTAGTGGTGCCAAGTTTGACTTGGATTGTTTTTAAAAAACAATTATTTTTGTCTCATCTTCAAACTTGTAAAGACGATGAAGTCCAAGTAATATAACTACTCGAAATTTAAAGTTTGGAGAGGAAAATAAAATAAATAAAAAAAGAGAAGACAAAAAGAAGGTAGTTAAATTTCTCTAGGTATTAGTAGTTAACAAGAAACGAAAAAAAGTTAATATTATCTTTACTTTATATTTACACTTTTAAGACAGTTAAAAACAGTTGTTAGTTTTATAATTGTATTATTCATCATGTAAAAGGTGGCTGGTCACTCTTGGACCGTCTTACTGGGGCCTGAAATTATATAAAAAAAAGGTATGTTTAATGTGTTAGACTTTTTTTTATATTTTAAGTTATAGAGTCTTAGGAGAGGGTTTAAATAAGAACGCTAAATATCGCGAGAATCCGTGAGAACGAATGGAAAAACCACTAACGGTCTTGAAAATAGGTTAAGTTGTGCCCAAACAGTTTAGTAAATTAATTAATTCTTTCTTAATTCTCTATCTACTAGGAAAATTGCAAATAAATATTTTATTTATTTAAAAAGGTCTTTGAAGAGATATTCTCCAAAGAAAACAGAACATAACCTTATTAATAATTTTAGAAAAAAAAATGATTCATAAAAATGGGTAAAATCGTTTATGAAAGGATAAGAAACATGGTTGAGTAATGTGCAATTTGAGAAAAGAAAAAGTAACAAGTGGATATCATTCAACCAACTGATGAATGTTGTTAACACGTTTCAACACCAAAAATCCATGTGTTTGGCACGCATCATGGTATGCGTACACATTTACATTTTTCTGGTTTCCACTCATATCATTTTTTTAAACCCATTTCAGTAGTACGACAATGCTTTCATACACAGAGAATAGTGAATAGTAAAATCGTTATAAATAAATTTAGTTAATTAGATATTTGAAATGTTTTTTTTTTCTTTTTTTATACAAAAAGTGATGAAACGAACACATTTTGGGCATGTTACAACTGTATTTTTTGGGTTTTAACTTTCATTCGCTATAATGAGTGCATTGAAACAAACAAAGTTCACGTTTGATGCAACGTGCGGGTTTGATCCCACTAGTGTGTGTGTCTATATATATATTGATGTGATTAACATAGTTTAATAAAAACAACTAAAATTAACCTAATCTAGCCACAAAAGTAATACTCTAGACTCTCTAAACTCGACTAAACTACTAACCGGCAAGTGAACCGATCGACTCTAGTAAAGCTAAGTAAGTACGGATATCGAACCCACGAGACTCTATTTAATTACGTTAACGACTCAATCTAGACTGACACTGACGTGACACTAACTTTTTTTTGTTTGGGGGGGGGGGGGGTGTAACAACTCTCATCAAAAGTCAGATTTATTAAATTAATTTGTCTAATAGGAAACCCTAATTGAGACACCCAAGTGATTCTGTACAAACCCTAAAATTTTCAGAATTTTCAGAATCAGGATCAGGGCCCCTAAAACTCAGGGGGGGTAAAACCCTAGTTACGATTATCTAAATAACTTGTTGTCAGATTCGAATTTTACGATTTCGTCAAGTCAGCACGCCTACAAATACACGTAGCTACCCTATGGTAGGATAGGACCTCTCGCGCCACGCGACGCCCAGAGGGGTACCCCTCGCGTCACGCGAGGGGGGTCAAATTTGGCTATAAATAGTAGGGTTTGGGACTTGATTTCTGGCACTGAAACGACGTAAAATCTTGTTACGTACACTGAGTTATAGCAGAAACACTTCTAAAACACACACGGATCACTAATTGCTGCCGCAAACAGGGTAATAACTCGATCGCTGATACGATTCAATGTCCGACCGATTAAACTATCCAATGGATGTTTAAGTGCTGCCCACATTAGGGTTTATGCTTTGTCATTTGTCGTTAAATCGATGGATGTTTAAGTATCGCACTTTGTCATTCGATGTGAGGGTTTAATCTCGTGAGTTATCGTAAATGCTGTATTAAGTTACTAACCGAGTTGTGTGCATGTTATTAAATTTAGGTTAAAAGGCTAATCAGTAGGCTAGGCACTGCTCAAATTAAATCTGCAATGTGAGTCATTCTCTTTTTATCAAATTTAATTTCAAAATCAAGTTTATTTTCAAAGTTATAGTTACAGGGATTAAGTCTTTGTAATCACCAAACGTACAGTCGGTATGTGGGGTTTTGTATACATTACTTGATAATCGTCACCATTGGGGCAGCCAATGGGGAATATGACCATAGTCACAGATCCGGTCGAGTGACAAATACCGTGGGTAGTTGGTTTGATATCAGAAACATTGTAATCGCTCTTAATACTGTAAATTATAACAAAAGAGTCGTTTTAGTAAAAAGAATGATTCACTCAGTATTTCCCGCTGACAAAACCTTTTTCAAACATGTTTCAGGTGATCTGTTGTGATCCAGGAAAAGTGCCGAGAAGCACTACAAGCTTAAGGAAGTGGCTCAATATAAAATAAAGAAACATGTTTTGTAAAATAAAAGATTTCTCCGTGAAATCTTATGATTGTAAATTATCGGGATTTTATCCCAAATTGTGAAATAAAATAATTGGGAAATTTGCAGTTTTAAAAAGATCCTGATGAAAACTTCCGCTGTTAAATAAATACCACGGGATTTCTGTCCCGCGGCTCTTGAAACGGGTCAAACCGGGTCGGGGGCCGTGACAGAAAAAGGTGGTATCAGAGCCATTGATTTAAGCCAATTAAGTATTTAGAAATACTTAATTTTAATAAATTGCCAATTATATGATTATGTGTTTTATTAATTGAATATTTGTGTACAGTATGGGTAAACAAAAGCTGTCAAACATCTATCTTAAATTAGATAGGTCATCAAACGAGAAGGGAAGTTCATCCCAAACCAAATCCTCAAATCACTCTGTAATTCCTGAAGAAGGAATATTTGTGCGAAAGACACAATATGAGGAACCACTTTCTCCTAATAAAAGAAGTTTAATTTTAAAGAAAAGTCAGGAGAAAATAAAGAAATTCCGAGAAAAGAAGATTAAACAGGAAACCCAGGAATTAACCAGTAAAACACCTTGGGAAGACAAGTTAGATGGAAAATGGGCAGATCTTTATATGCTAGCTACTGTAGCAGTTAATGCAAATCTTTAAATAATTTGACCCAAGTTTTAGCACCTTTATCAATTACAGTCCAGAAACCTTATTACAGTAAATAAATAAATTTATAATAAAACCTAGTGTGTTTTAATTTCCATTTGTTTTGTAGTTACCTAGTCTGAAATAATATTAAAAGGTTTTTATGAAATTTTGTTATAATTTTTTTTTAATTTAGTAATTGTGTGTATTTTGCATAACAGCATGAGCGACTTGTCTGACGCCCTCCAGAATTTAAATCTCTATCCGGTAAAAATAGAGGTTTCCAGAGATTTCAATAGATTTATACCTGACATAGAAGAACCTATTGAATTCAATGCTCCACCTCCGGAGAAACCCAAGCCCAAGAAAAGGAGGAGATTTGTAGGATGGCGGCGTGTGCGTAGGAGGAAACCTGTCACTAGAAAGATTCCCAAAATAGAAACTCCATTAGACAAAGGGAAGGGAATTGAAGAAAGGGAAGAGTCTAGGTAGATGGGAATGCAGTTTGAAGAATATTCTAAGCAAATAGAAATAGAATGTGGAGAAGGTTCTAGGCAAACTCAGAGGGAAATTGGGGAAAGCTCTAGACAGACTGAGGAGTTACCCTTTCAGGAAGAATTAGATCGTGCTTTGGCAAGCTGTGATGTTGTCAGGCCTATCAATAATAATTTTTACTCTAATCCTATCAACAATCAACTCCCTATAAACTTAGAACCAGCAATTCCAGAACCTATAATCCACACCCAACCTTTAGGAGTGGATGAATGGTGGACGAATGATTGGCAGTTCCAAAACCTGCTAAACAGTCCTTATTCCTTTCTTCCTCAATTTGACCCAGAACCTATACCTAATCCACCTATGAGTAATGAGAATTTAGCTGAACTCCGCCACTTTGGCGAGGAGCTGGTGGATGCAGGAAATAGGATCAGGGAAGTAGGAGAACAGATCTCCTGGAAATACGATGAGAGGGAACGCCGTTACGAACTGACAAAGGATAGTGGGTTTATGAAACTATGGTTGTGTAATAGTAATAATGAAATCAGTCTGTAAAATAACTATAAATAAAACTTTGTAAGATAATGGTGTGTATTGATGCATACTATAAAATATATAAAATGGGAATCGAGAAATCAATAGTTTTGGCTATACGTGTGTATTTGAAATTTGTATGATTATTTTGTATAATTATTATTTAATATATACTAATAAATTATATATATTATCAGATGGAAAACGCTAATAACGAACCAGTTAATGAGGTTAATCAATCTGAACAACACCCGGGGGATCAATATATGACTATACAAGATATAGAAAATATCGTTGCTCAATGGATAGCCAATGCTATTCCGGCAATAGTCGCTGCTGTCAAGAAACCTACTTAACCTCAACAAATCATTCCCAGTAAACGTATTTCTGAAGATAACTTCAGTAATAGCGTAAATGGAGGTGGTAATCATACTAATCATGATAATAACCCACGGCAGGCTCCGCTCCCTAAGAAAATAAAAGCTGCAACGCCTGGTTGCACTTACAAAGAATTTCTTGCTTGTAAACCCACTGAGTTTGCAGGCAATGAAGGAGCGACTGCGGCACTGCGTTGGTTAGAGAAAACCGAGGCAGTGATTACAATAAGTAAATGTGACAAAGATGATCAGGTCATGTACGCGTCAAACCTTTTTACGGAAGGGGCGCTAGAATGGTGGAACACGGTGTTACAAGCAAAAGGAAGGATGATGGCGTATGCTATGAATTGGGAAGAATTTAAGAGTCTTGTAGAAAGAAAATTCTGTCCCGAATATGAAAAAGATCAAATGGCAAATAAGTTCTTAAACCATCGTATGATGGGTGTAGATTGCCGTGGTTATACTTCGGCATTCTTTGAATATGCTAGAGTGGTACCAACACTGGCTTCGCCCGAACCGGTACTCATTTCTCGCTATATTTGGGGACTAATTAGTGAAATCCGTAACATCGTTAAAGCTGCGAGACCTCGTACTATTGACGATGCTGTGGAATTAGCTAACACCCTAACTGATGAACTGGTGCGCACAAGAGATGAAAATAAAAAGAAGGAATTGGCCCAGAAAATTACCCAAGGATTTCGTACGGGTAATAATAACAGCTTCAAGAGAAGAGGAACAGGGCAATCTTCAACTCCGTCATTATGTAGGAAATGCAAAAAGAAACATTATGGAAGATGCGATATCACCTGTAATTTTTGCAAAACTGTAGGACATCGTGAAGAAAACTGCTAGAAAAGAAAACCATAATTTGCTTTAATTGTGGAGAAGCAGGGCATTTTAAAACAGAATGTCTTAAGTTGGCAAAACCAGCAGACAACAAAGCCAAGACAGCCGATGGAGCTACTAAGAAGAATGTTCGAGCTTTTCAATTAACTACTCAGGAAGCCGAACTCATTCCAGATGTGATAGCTGGTACGTTTCTAGTTCACAACGTGTATGCAAAAGTGTTATTTGACTCTGGTGCAAACCAAAGTTTTATCAATACTTCATTCTGCCAAGCTCTTAATTTACCTTTAACCAACCTTAGGCAGATTTTTACAGTCGAAACGGCAGATGGAAATTTTGTTAGCATAGATAAAGTTTTGCAAAAGGAAAATATAGAACTCTTAGGTCATAAATTCTTTGCAAACCTATTACCTATGAAATTAGCCGAATTTGATGTTGTGTTAGGAATGGATTGGTTAGTAGCCAACCATGCTCGAATTCTTTGTGATAAGAATTCTATAGAAATTCAGGCACCCACCGGAGAAGTCATTATAATTACAGGCGATAAACCACGTAAGCCTATGAAGTTCATATCAGTAATGAAAATTGCTAGTTATGAACGAAAGCAAGGAATAGTATATATGATTTCAGTAATCATTAATACTAAAGGTAAAGAACTTAAGGAGATTCCTGTAGTCTCCAAATACCCAGAGGTATTTCCAGAAGAATTACCAGGACTTCCACCAGATAGAGAGGTAGAATTTAGAATTCATCTAATTCCAGGAACTATACCGATAGCCAAGGCACCTTATCGGTTAGCACCCACAGAAATGTTAGAACTGAAAAAGCAATTAGATGAATTACTAAGTAAAGGATTCATACAACCTAGTTCATCCCCGTGGGGAGCGCCAGTGTTGTTTGTAAAGAAAAAGGATGGTTCGATGAGAATGTGCATTGATTACAGAGAATTGAATAAGGTTACAATTAAGAATTGATACCCATTACCTAGGATTGATGATCTTTTCGATCAACTTCAGGGGGCTAGATATTTTTCTAAGATAGATTTACGCTCCGGATATCATCAATTGAAGGTGCAAGAAGAAGACATACCTAAAACTGCTTTCAGAACTAGGTATGGTCATTACGAGTTTACAGTCATGCCATTTGGGTTAACGAATGCACCTGCAGCATTCATGGACATGATGAATAGGATCTGTAAACCGTATTTGGATAAATTTGTAATTGTTTTCATTGACGATATACTTATTTATTCAAAAAGTCAGGAGGAACATTGTCAGCACTTGAATGCACTCTTAACTTTGTTAAGAAAAGAAAAACTGTATGCCAAATTCTCGAAGTGTGAATTTTGGTTGAAAGAAGTGCAATTTTTAGGACACATGGTGAACCATGAAGGTATTCATGTAGATCCTGCGAAGATAGAGGCAATTATCAAATGGAAGCTTCCACAATCGGCAATGGAAATTAGAAGTTTTATAGGTTTAGCTGGATATTATAGACGGTTTATTAAGGATTTTTCCAAGATAGCTGTACCACTAACTAAGCTAACCTGTAAAGCAGTTAAGTTTGAATGGGGACCTAAACAAAAAGAAGCCTTTAGGATCTTAAAACAGAAATTAACCAATTCTCCAATCCTAGCTTTACCAGAAGGAACTGAAGATTTTGAAGTATATTGTGATGCTTCAAAACTAGGATTAGGATGTGTGCTTATGCAACGCAAGAAGGTAATTGCGTATGCATCAAGGCAATTGAAAAAGCACGAAGAGAACTATACAACTCATGATTTAGAATTAGGAGCTGTAATTTTTGCCCTTAAGATTTGGAGACATTATCTGTATGGAAGTAAATTTACTATCTATACAGATCATAAGAGTTTAAGATATATATTTGGGCAAAAAGAGTTAAACATGAGACAAAGAAGATGGATGGAAATCCTAAGTGATTACGACTGTGATATTCATTATCACAAAGGAAAGGCAAATGTAGTTGCAGATGCCTTAAGTCGTAAATATCATGAAAAGCAAAAGCGAGTTCGTGCTTTTAGGTTAAATCTACAGTTAGATTTAATGGAACAACTAAAGAATATTCAAGAAACAGCAATCAAAGATGATGCTGAAGGGACGAATAAAAGAGTTAGAACAAGGAGTTGATGGAATTTGGAGATTCCACAAAAGAAGGATTTGGGTACCTAAGCAGGGAGAATTAAGAAATAAGATTTTGGAAGAAGCCCATAAATCTAGGTATACCATGCACCTAGGAAACAATAAGATGTACCAAGATTTAAGAAATAATTTCTGGTGGATAGGCATGAAGAAAGATATAGCTAGATATGTTTCTAAGTGTCTTACTTGTTCCCAAGTTAAGGCAGAACACCAGAAATCTTCAGGTCTACTACAACAATTAGAGATGCCGGTATGGAAATGGGAGCTTATAACAATGGATTTTGTTACTAAGTTACCCAAAACCAGAAAAGGTCATGACGCGATTTGGGTAATTGTGGATCGATTAACCAAATTTGCTCACTTTCTACCTATGAAAGAAACCTTTAGCATGGAAAGATTGGCCAAGTTGTATGTAGATGAAGTAGCATCCTTACATGGAGTTCCACTCTCCATTGTATTAGATAGAGATAGTCGTTTTACTTCTCATTTCTGGACTAGTTTCCAACAAGCAACGGGAACTCGACTAAATCTGAGTACTGCATATCATCCTTAAACAGACGGGCA
The DNA here is from genome assembly GCA_030545235.1 of Helianthus tuberosus. Taxonomy (NCBI): domain Eukaryota; kingdom Viridiplantae; phylum Streptophyta; class Magnoliopsida; order Asterales; family Asteraceae; genus Helianthus; species Helianthus tuberosus. Next base: position 68,653 of record JARYGA010027828.1, read on the forward strand.
AAGTGAAAGGACAATCCAAACTCTAGAAGACATGCTCAGAGCATGTGTGATAGATTTTGGTGGAAATTGGGACGATCATTTACCTTTAATTGAATTCTCCTATAACAATAGTTATCATTCAAGTATTGAAACTGCCCCATTCGAAGCATTGTATGGAAGAAAATGCAGAACTCTAGTTTGTTGGGCAGAAATAGGAGAAAGTCAATTGTCAGGTCCTGAAATAGTACAGGAGACGACTGACAAGATTACACAAATCAAGGATAGACTGAAGACAGCTCGAGATCGTCAAAAGAGCTATGCCGACAATCGACGTAAGCCGTTAGAATTCCAAGTTGGAGAAAAAGTACTGTTGAAAGTTTCCCCTTGGAAAGGAGTTGTTCGATTCGGTAAGAAAGGAAAGCTAAGTCCAAGATACGTAGGACCATTTTCAGTGATTCAACGTATAGGACCAGTTGCTTATCGTTTACAACTACCAGAAGAGTTAGCTGGAGTACATGACGTATTTCATGTATCCAATCTCAAGAAATGTCTATCAGACGAATCTTTGATAGTACCTCTCCAAGACATAGAGGTAAATGAAAAGTTAAAATTTGTTGAGAAACCTCTTCAGATAGAAGACAGAAAAGTCAAATTTCTCAAACACAAGCGACTAGTGCTAGTTAAAGTCAAATGGGATTCAAAGAGAGGAGCTGAATACACTTGGGAGCTGGAATCTGAGATGAAGAAAAAGTATCCTCAATTATTCCAGTAAATCTCGAGGACGAGATTTTTATTAAGGTGGGGAGAATGTAACAACTCTCATCAAAAGTCATATTTATTAAATTAATTTGTCCAATAGGAAACCCTAATTGAGACACCCAAGTGATTCTGTACAAACCCTAAAATTTTCAGAATTTTCAGAATCAGGATAAGGGCCCCTAAAACTCAGGGAGGGTAAAACCCTAGTTACGATTATCTAAATAACTTGTTGTCAGATTCGAATTTTACGATTTCGTCAAGTCAGCAAGCCTACAAATACACGTAGCTACCCTATGGTAGGGTAGGACCCCTCGCGCCACGCGACGCCCAGAGGGGTACCCCTCGCGTCACGCGAGGGGGGTCAAAATTTGGCTATAAATAGTAGGGTTTGGGACTTGATTTCTGGCACTGAAACGACGTAAAATCTCGTTACGTACACTGAGTTATAGCAGAAACACTTCTAAAACACACACGGATCACTAATTGCTGCCGCAAACAGGGTAATAACTCGATCGCTGATACGATTCAATGTCCGATCGATTTGTCACACCCCAAAATCCACATGCGGAGTACCACCGCTTGGAGGCGTGACTGACCAGGATCCAGCCACCAATTATACTGAGCATTGGCTAATAGTAAAAATGTTCACCAACCACAATAGTTAGTAAACATCATAGTTCGAAGTTTCAAAAGTTTAAGTTCAAATAACAGTTTAAGTAATCAGCGGAAGCATAAACCAAACAGTTTCAAAACAAAGTTCATAGTTCAAGATTATTTAAAACCCAACACATGGGTTAGACGACCACTACACATTCCCAAGCTGCAAGCTCCTGAGTCACTGGGTACCTGCAAAACATGTAGTAGGGTATCAACAAAAATGTTGGCGAGTTCACGAGTTGTCCAGTTTTTAATTACCAAAAACTTGTTTCACCAATTAATTTAGCCGTTTATACATGCCATGGGGAGCTACCCCATAAGTAAGCTACTAAACTGTTTTACAATACCAAATACTTACTTAACCGTACGTTTCCGCAGTGCCCCGTTTATCAATGTTCTATCATCATTGACGGTTTGCCAGAGTACATTAGTTCACTCCCGTTCCCAGTAACAAGGGTTGGTATGAGGCTGGTTAGACCTAAATAGCGCTACTAACTAATAACCCGTTCGCCTGACCCCGGCGACTAATTGGTATTAAATGGTAGGGACTTGAGTGATAGAGTTTCGTTTAGTGTTGCTCGTTGCATTCCGTATAAACAGTAATTAACTAAGAGTCCCATTTAAGGGGAAGAAAATAGGTTTGTATCCCTTACGAGGGGATAGCGTTGTTTAAGTTTCTGTTTCCCAAACCACCGGGAACGCATGCTTTAATAGTTGTGAACTCACCTTGGGTTGCTCGGCAGTTTAGTTTACTTGGTCAAGTATGCTGGTCACCACGTCCTAATATGGTTACCAGTATAGGTCAGGTTGGGTACAGAGAAATCACGTATATTCTACACGTATCTAACACATAGCATACATATCATACGATTATCCTCTAAGTGATTGGGCCTGCTCTAACATTTAATCGGCAGTTAGCACATAGTCCAGTTAAACAGTAGCAGAAATCACGCAGCCCAAACATGTCATCACTAAATGCGGCCCAATAACTTAGTCAAACATTCCGATCGAGACTAGGTGGTCTCGACTCGAGAGTGTGAGGTCTCGAGTCATAACCATGTGTTTCCAAGTAGAGTTAGAAGGTCTCGAGTGGTGTATGCTTGAGTCACGAGTCATAAGGTCTCGGGTTAGGCCTCGAGTCGAGATCAGGCTGGTCTCGACTCGTAACCAGGCTAGTCTCGAGTCCCTTAGGTGGAGTGTTCTGGTTTCTGAGTTCTTGATCCATGGTCTCGAGTTGCAACACAGCGGTCTCGACCCGCAACCACGGATGAGCACATATGAAATCCTTCTAGAACCTCCTGCCAGCATTTGTACTACTATCCAATAGAATTTCACATTCATGATTTTGAGTACTATCCAATCAAATATTACAAACATGTTTTGTTGTCTAAAGTCCTAATTAAATGGATTAAACACAGCATTTCAAATATTCGTTTCATATTCAAGTAGCTCTTCATTTAGGGTTTTCATCATCTAACAAAACAATTTCCAACATTCACCACTGTTTCATTTAGTGTGATCATACCTAAATCATTTTTATTCCAAAACCAGCTTATCATCATTTTTATAGATAACCCAACCTATAACTCGTAGTACAACATCATTATTTTCATTGCTTGATTGAGATACAATATCACCTTCACATTCATACTTCAAAACAGGAATCATTATTACATATAGTCTTTTACCAAGCAATTTATTCATCAAGTTAGCATCTCTATCACACATTGCAAGGAGACAAACAACTGAGATGGGGTACTAACCGAAACTTTTCGAGTGTGAGTGTGTGCAAGACGATGAAGGGAATCCTCAAGTGATGAGCTGATCCGAACGTCTTGGTGCTTCCGGTTGAGTCCAAGAGAGGAGAAGAGGTGCTTGGTTTAGGGTTTTTTCTAGTGAGAGAAAGTGGATGAGGTGAGAGAGAGAGAGAATAGGATAATGTTTTTGGGAGAGTGTGTGTGATGTGATTTATGCTCACAACCAAGGGAATGTTGGCTGAAATGTGGGGCTTTATACCTGTCTCGAGTGGGTGCACCCTAAATTGATTCCGAGTGGGCTTTAGGGGTGCATGGCCCCAACCGGCCCAACTGTTCACTGTTTGCTCGAGACTGAGTGGTCTCGAGTCGGGTTCATGGTCTCGGCTCACTACATACCTATATATATATATAACTATACATTATACGTACACATTATCAACACATAGCACATCAAGATAAATCGCAAACTTTCATTTAATAATATGTACACGCAATACTGAAACAAGAAGGTTGCTCGGGAAAATCCAGAGTGTCACATTATCCCCAAGTTTTAAGAACTTTCGTCCTGAAAGTTAAGGCAGCCACTGTCAAGCTGGTGAGAACGTTTCAACGGGGTGTCACATCATCCCCCCGTTAGTTTGGAATTTCGTCCCGAAATTCGGTTGTAGCTTCAGTGCTGGGAGTTTCATTTGGGAACAACTGGGGATACTTGCGCTTCATCTGGTCCTCCCGCTCCCAGGTAAACTCTGGGCCACGTCGCGAGTTCCAACGAACTCGCACGAGAGGTATCTGGCTACGTTTGAGGGTTTTAATCTCTCGATCCGTGATCTCAATCGGTTCCTCAGTAAAGTGTAGCTGTTCGTCAAAAGTGAGTTCCTTGAAAGGAATGATGAGTGTTTCATCTGACAGACACTTCTTCAGATTAGACACATGAAAGACGTTGTGCACCGCACTCAGTTCTTCTGGCAGATTCAATCTGTAAGCAACCTTACCGATCTTTTCGATAATTTCGAAGGGTCCGACATATCGCGGATTAAGCTTGCCCCGTTTTCCAAAACGAACCACACCCTTCCAGGGTGAGACCTTAAGTAGAGCCCGGTCACCAACCTGGAATTCTAGCGGTTTCCTATCCTTATCAGCGTAACTTTTCTGACGGTCACGAGCTGCTGCCATGCGTTGTCTGATCTGGGCAATCCTTTCCGTAGTGTCTACCACAAGTTCTGGACATGTGATCTGGCTGTCACCAACTTCCGCCCAGCAAAGAGGCGATCGGCATTTACGACCGTACAATGCCTCAAAGGGTGCTGCCTGAATGCTGGTGTGGTAGCTGTTGTTGTAGGAGAATTCTACTAACGGTAGATGCTTTTCCCAACCCTTGCCAAAATCGATCACACATGCCCTAAGCATGTCTTCAAGGGTTTGGATGGTGCGTTCAGATTGCCCATCCGTTTGTGGATGATAAGCGGTGCTCATGTCTAAACGTGAGCCAAAGGATTTGTGCATAGCTTGCCACAACTCAGAAGTAAAACGCGCATCTCGATCGGAAATAATAGAGGTTGGCACACCGTGCCTCGAAACCACTTCCTTTAAGTAGATATCTGCCAAGGTAGAAAACTTGTCTGTTTCTTTAATAGCTAAAAAGTGTGCAGACTTAGTCAATCGATCCACTATCACCCAAATAGTGTCATTTCCACGTTGAGACCTAGGCAGACCAGTAACGAAATCCATGGAAATTTGCTCCCATTTCCATTTTGGGATCTCTGGTTGTTGGAGTAAGCCTGATGGTTTCTGATACTCAGCCTTAACTCTCGCACAAGTCAAACAATTACTGACATAAGTTGCTATGTGGGCTTTCATGCTAGGCCACCAATATGTAGTCTTTAAGTCGTGGTACATCTTATCCGAACCAGGATGTACTGAGTAACGGGACTTATGGGCTTCGTCCATTACAAGCTCGCATAAATTCCCATAAAGTGGGACCCATATACGCCCGGTTACGTAGTAAGCACCGTCTTCTTTTTGTTCTAATCGTCTCCTTGATTCTCGTAGGGACTCAGCCCTGATGTTCTCGGCCTTCAATGCTTCAACCTGAGCATTTCAGATGTGCTTAGGGAGGTTCGAGTGGATAGTGAGCTGTAAAGCACGAACACGCTTAGGTTTGGTTTCCTTCCTGCTGAGGGCATCTGCCACAACATTAGCCTTGCCTGGATGATATTTAATCGCGCACTCGTAGTCATTTAGAAGCTCAACCCATCGGCGTTGCCGCATATTCAACTCCTTTTGTTCCATTATATGCTGGAGACTCTTGTGATCGGTGTAAATCGTGCACTTGGTACCGTACAAGTAGTGTCTCCAAATCTTGAGCGCGAAGACCACAGCTCCGAATTCTAAGTCATGTGTCATGTAGTTCCGTTCGTGGATCTTGAGTTGTCGCGAAGCGTAAGCAATAACCTTCTCGCGTTGCATCAACACACAACCAAGTCCTTGAATAGAAGCGTCGCAGTAAACAACAAAGTCGTCGGTACCTTCAGGTAAGGAAAGAATAGGAGCACTACAAAGGTTCTTCTTTAGTTCCTGAAAGGCAGATTCCTGAGCATCATTCCATTTGTAAGCAACACCCTTCTGAGTGAGGGTCGTGAGTGGTTGAGTGACCTTTGAAAATCCCTTGATAAATCTTCGATAGTATCTTGCCAATCCCAAGAATTGGCGAACTTCGGTCGGAGTCTTAGGTATAGGCCAATTCTTAATGGATTCGATCTTAGCGGGGTCGACGTGAATCCCATCCTGATTGACTATGTGCCCAAGGAAATGGACTTCTCTAAGCCAGAAATCACATTTTGAGAATTTGGCGTACAGTTGCTCATTGCGAAGGAGTTCGAGAATAAGACGCAGGTGTTGTTCATGCTCCTCTTGACTCTTCGAGTAAATTAGGATGTCGTCAATAAACACAATCACGAACTTGTCGAGGTAGGGTTTGCACACTCGGTTCATGAGATCCATGAAGATCGCAGGTGCGTTGGTCATTTCGAAGGGTATGACAAGGAATTCGTAGTGACCATAGCGGGTTCTGAAAGCAGTCTTAGAGACGTCCTCATCGCGGACTCTCAGCTGGTGATAGCCTGATCGCAGATCGATCTTGGAATAATAGCTCGACCCTTGCAACTGGTCGAACAGATCGTCGATACGGGGAAGTGGATAACGATTCTTGATGGTAACCTTGTTCAGTTTGCGGTAATCAATGCACATTCGGAATGTGCCATCCTACTTTTTAACAAAGAGCACTGGGGCTCCCCAGGGTGACGAGCTAGGACGGATAAAACCTTTATCCAATAGTTCTTGTAGTTGAGTAGAAAGTTCCTTTAGTTCAGCGGGGGCTAGTCGATAAGGTGCACGAGCTATAGGTGCCGCTCCGGGAGTTAGCTCGATTTGAAATTCGACCTTACGGTGAGGAGGGAGTCCAGGTAATTCCTCGGGGAATACCTCGGGATAGTCGTGTACAATGGGGAAATCTTCAATCCTCTTTTCCTTTTCCTGGGTATCGGTGACAAGTGCTAGGATAGCGGTGTGCCCCTTTCGTAAACACTTCTGGGCTTTTAAGAATGAAATGATTCCTGTGACTTCTCCGCCTTTGTCTCCTTGAACGATAAGGGGTTTGCCAGAAGGACTGGGAATACGAACAACTTTCTCTTGGCAGAGGATTTCAGCTCGATGCTTGGATAACCAATCCAAACCAATGACGACGTCGAAGCTTCCGAGAACGATGGGGAAGAGATCGATACGGAAGGTCTGACCAGACAATTCTAGTTTGCAGTTACGAATAACGTGTGAGGCCTCGAGGTTTCTATCATTAGCTATTTCAACGATACGCTTAGAGCTTAACGGCGTAGGAGTAGTCTTAAGCTTCTTACTAATACGTAGGGATACATAACTAGCATCTGCTCCAGAATCAAATAATATGGAAACATAACGATCATTAAGTAGGAACTTACCCGCCACCACGTTGGGGTCGTTCCTTGCTTCACCAACCCCAATCATGAATGCCCTTGCATTGTTTCCAGCTCCCTGGTTGTGGTTGTTGTTTCCTGCCCCTTGATTATTGTTGTTGCGATTCTGGTTCAGTTAAGGGCAATCCTTTCGCATATGCCCTATTGCCCCACATTTGTAGCATTCACGGTTGTTTCCTTGCTGCTGTTGTTGCTGTGGTTGATGCTGATTCTGCCTAGCTGGGAACTGACTCCTGCAGTCTTTGGCTTCATGCCCCATTTTGTTGCATCGCAGGCACTGACCTTTGCTACACGCTCCGTTGTGGTGTCGATTACACTTGTTACACTTAGGGTGGTTTCCCCGATAGCCACCCTGTTGCTGAGGGCCTTTGTTGTTTTCAGTTTTCCTTTGTTGAGTCGGGGTCTGAGTGAGGTTAGCTTCCTTGCTTTGATTTCCTTCCCATTTACGCTTGTTATCGCCAGAGGTTCCAACAGTAGCATTTATCCTTTTGGGCAACTTGCCCTCCTCCACAGCCTGATCAGTGAGTTTGTGAGCAAGACGGACCACTGGCTGAATGGTATTGAGGTTGGCTGAGGTCACATGGCTCCGGATTTCTGGGGCCAAACCTTTGATGTACAATTCGATCCTTCGATACATAGGTCGAGACATGTTTGGCCAAAGTGTAGCATAGTAATTGGACTGTTTGGTGTAGGTCTCAATCTCTGATCCAACCATCTTGAGCTCAAAGTACTCGTTCTCAAGTTTGTGGATATCATCCCTGTGACAATACTCTTCCTTGATCATGTCCTTGAAATCTTCCCATGCAGTAGCATTAGCAGTTTCCAGACCAAGCATCTGAATCTGCGCCTTCCACCATGAAAGTGCGTTTCCTTCAAGCGTACCAGTCGCAAACTTTACCCAATTAGCAGGGGGACACTCGCAGACAGCAAAGACAGCTTCGGCCTTTTCAATCTAGTGCAGAAGGCCTATGGCACCCTCAGTGCCGTTGAAAGGGAGAGGCTTGCAATCCATGAAAGTTTTGAAAGTACAAATACGTGGTTGCGCAGGCGCTTGCTGTCCTATTGTGAGAAGCGAAGCGAATAGGCTTAGAGGTGAAAAGACGATGCGGGGGTAGGATCTAAACACCCTAAAATAACGAGTTTACCTCCAGGGTGAGCTGCGAAAGCTGCAGCCACCGTGTTGAGCAAGTTAGTGAACTGAGCCTGAGTCATGTTAACGTTTCCCCTTCCGCGTCCACTCATTGTCTTCATAACCAGAAAACACAGTATGAGTGTGATGTCGTAATGTAGCGAGAATGAGATAGGAGAGGGGTGTGTCTATCTAGCTAGGTATGCCAGAACGTATAGTAGAACATAAATCATAGAGAAATCAAGCAAGTAAACACAAGTCCAAGCTATGGGGTCTAGCACGTTGAGTCTTGCCCTTGGAGTGTAGTGTCGTCACGAGTCACGGGTTATAGTCTGGTTTTTCTCAAAAAGACTTCCTTTTTAAAACCGAGTTCACTATAACCAATGGCTCTGATACCAATCTGTCACACCCCCAAAATCCACATGCGGAGTACCACCGCTTGGAGGCGTGACTGACCAGGATCCAGCCACCAATTATACTGAGCATTGGCTAATAGTAAAAATGTTCACCAACCACAATAGTTAGTAAACATCATAGTTCGATGTTTCAAAAGTTTAAGTTCAAATAACAGTTTAAGTAAACAGCGGAAGCATAAACCAAACAGTTTCAAAACAAAGTTCATAGTTCAAGATTATTTAAAACCCAACACATGGGTTAGACGACCACTACACATTCCCAAGCTGCAAGCTCCTGAGTCACTGGGTACCTGCAAAGCATGCAGTAGGGTATCAACAAAAATGTTAGCGAGTTCACGAGTTGTCCAGTTTTTAATTACCAAAAACTTGTTTCACCAGTTAATTTATCCGTTTATACATGCCATGGGGAGCTACCCCATAAGTAAGCTACTAAACTGTTTTACAATACCGAATACTTACTTAACCGTACGTTTCCGCAGTGCCCCGTTTGTCAATGTTCTATCATCATTGACGGTTTGCCAGAGTACATTAGTTCACTCCCGTTCCCAGTAACAAGGGTCGGTGTGAGGCTGGTTAGACCTAAATAGCGCTACTAATTAATAACCCGTTCGCCTGACCCCGGCGACTAATCGGTATTAAATGGTAGGGACTTGAGTGATAGAGTTTCGTTTAGTGTTGCTCGTTGCATTCCGTATAAACAGTAATTAACTAAGAGTCCCATTTAAGGGGAAGAAAGTAGGTTTGTATCCCTTACGAGGGGATAGCGTTGTTTAAGTTTCCGTTTCCCAAACCACCGGGAACACATGCTTTAATAGTTGTGAACTCACCTTGGGTTGCTCGGCAGTTTAGTTTACTTGGTCATGTATGCTGGTCACCACTTCCTAATATGGTTACCAGTATAGGTCAGGTTGGGTACAGAGAAATCACGTATATTCTACACGTATCTAACACATAGCATACATATCATACGATTATCCTCTAAGTGATTGGGCCTGCTCTAACATTTAATCGGCAGTTAGCACATAGTCCAGTTAAACAGTAGCAGAAATCACGCAGCCCAAACATGTCATCACTAAATGTGGCCCAATAACTTAGTCAAACATTCCGATCGAGACTAGGTGGTCTCGACTCGAGAGTGTGAGGTCTCGAGTCGTAACCATGTGTTTCTAAGTAGAGTTAGAAGGTCTCGAGTGGTGTATGCTTGAGTCACGAGTCATAAGGTCTCGGGTTAGGCCTCGAGTCGAGATCAGGCTGGTCTCGACTCGTAACCAGGCTAGTCTCGAGTCCCTTAGGTGGAGTATTCTGGTTTCCGAGTTCTTGATCCATGGTCTCGAGTCGCAACACAGCGGTCTCGACCCGCAACCACGGATGAGCACATATGAAATCCTTCTAGAACCTCCTGCCAGCATTTGTACTACTATCCAATAGAATTTCACATTCATGATTTTGAGTACTATCCAATCAAATATTACAAACATGTTTTGTTGTCTAAAGTCCTAATTAAATGGATCAAACACAGCATTTCAAATATTCGTTTCATATTCAAGTAGCTCTTCATTTAGGGTTTTCATCATCTAACAAAACAATTTCCAACATTCACCACTGTTTCATTTAGTGTGATCATACCTAAATCATTTTTATTCCAAAACCAGCTTATCGTCATTTTTATAGATAACCCAACCTATAACTCGTAGTACAACATCATTATTTTCATTGCTTGATTGAGATACAATATCACCTTCACATTCATACTTTAAAACAGGAATCATTATTACATATAGTCTTTTACCAAGCAATTTATTCATCAAGTTAGCATCTCTATCACACATTGCAAGGAGACAAACAACTGAGATGGGGTACTAACCGAAACTTTTCGAGTGTGAGTGTGTGCGAGACGATGAAGGGAATCCTCAAGTGATGAGCTGATCCGAACGTCTTGGTGCTTCCGGTTGAGTCCAAGAGAGGAGAAGAGGTGCTTGGTTTAGGGTTTTTCTAGTGAGAGAAAGTGGATGAGGTGAGAGAGAGAGAGAGAGAGAGAATAGGAGAATGTTTTTGGGAGAGTGTGTGTGATGTGATTTATGCTCACAACCAAGGGAATGTTGGCTGAAATGTGGGGCTTTATACCTGTCTCGAGTGGGTGCACCCTAAATGGATTCCGAGTGGGCTTTAGGGGTGCATGGCCCCAATCGGCCCAACTGTTCACTGTTTGCTCGAGACTGAGTGGTCTCGAGTCGGGTTCATGGTCTCGGCTCACTACATACCTATATATATATATATATATATATATATATAACTATACATTATACATACACATTATCAACACATAGCACATCAAGATAAATCGCAAACTTTCATTTAATAATATGTACACGCAATACTGAAACAAGAAGGTTGCTCGGGAAAATCCAGAGTGTCACATTAAACTATCCAATGGATGTTTAAGTGCTGCCCACATTAGGGTTTATGCTTTGTCATTTGTCGTTAAATCGATGGATGTTTAAGTATCGCACTTTGTCATTCGATGTGAGGGTTTAATCTCGTGAGTTATCGTAAATGCTGTATTAAGTTACTAACCGAGTTGTGTGCATGTTATTAAATTTAGGTTAAAAGGCTAATCAGTAGTCTAGGCTCTGCTCAAATTAAATCTGCAATGTGAGTCATTCTCTTTTTATCAAATTTAATTTCAAAATCAAGTTTATTTTCAAAGTTATAGTTACAGGGATTAAGTCTTTGTAATCACCAAACGTACAGCCGGTATGTGGGGTTTTGTATACATTACTTGATAATCGTCACCATTGGGGCAGCCAATGGGGGATATGACTATAGTCACAGATCCGGTCGAGTGACAAATACCGTGGGTAGTTGGTTTGATATCAGAAACATTGTAATCGCTCTTAATACTGTAAATTATAACAAAAGAGTCGTTTTAGTAAAAATAATGATTCACTCAGTATTTCCCGCTGACAAAACATTTTTCAAACATGTTTCAGGTGATCTGTTGTGATCCAGGAAAAGTGCCGAGAAGCACTACAAGCTTAAGGAAGTGGCTCAATATAAAATAAAGAAACATGTTTTGTAAAATAAAAGATTTCTCCGTGAAATCTTATGATTGTAAATTATCGGGATTTTATCCCAAATTGTGAAATAAAATAATTGGGAAATTTGCAGTTTTAAAAAGATCCTGATGAAAACTTCCGCTGTTAAATAAATACCACGGGATTTCTGTCCCGCGGCTCCTGAAACGGGTCAAACCGGGTCGGGGGCCGTGACAGGGGGGTGCTAAAAATCCTAAATATTGCAATTAAACTAAATTAACTAATACGAATTAACTTGGTTTTTACTCAGATGGTGAAGACAACTACCTAGACTGGAATCCTGGTTTGCATCAGTAATGATATTATTAGGATATTAGTTATTATGGAGCCGGGATCTTCTAATACTAAACCTTTCGAGATACCGAATAAGACCCCCGACCCTTCTCAGGAAGACACTTATGGCACCCTAAAGGCTGTTATGAACACCGGTTGGTTAGACTCCCTCACATGACATCTAAGGGGTTTACGAAAGTACCCTGACTCGATTTACTCTCTCACAGAACCTAAACCAAGGGTAGACTCGGGTTCTTGATTAGACTTGTTAGACAACGGTAAAAAAGGTAAACTAGTTTAGACTCCTCACGAAGCTCCTACCTAGCAATTTAATGACCTCACAGCTATTGATAATTAGTAGAACACTTAAATTTATTTGATTACCGAATATTACTTCTAAGGTGTATCGCGCAATTAACCCTAAATATTATAAATTTATTCTGTGATATAGACACTCACCAAAAATTATAACCTAGCATGAATCTATTATGTGATTTAGACCGGCACCAATAATCATACGAAGCAACAAACAATATTTAAACACTTTTAAGCATTCATATACATCTAAACAATAATCGAGTCGACTACTTTCGCAAACAATCCATAAATAACTAATTATCCATTATAAAAATCAAAACTTTACATAACCATTCATCCAATCTAGGCAGTTTAAAGAATTTAGCCAATCAAAGTCATGAAAGTAATAAAAAATAGAGTAATTTCAATAACAAGAAACATGATTAAAAGAATAGGAAACAAGAATATGGAACCTGAATAGCACAAAAACGACCCGGACGATCCCTTCAGCTTCCAATCTTCAAACCAATGTTCCGAGCTCTCGAAAACGCTCCAAATACTCCACGAATTCTGCTGAATTCGTCCCCAAGGTGATGTAATTCGTCACTAGGGTTATGGGATGTTTACATGTTTATATAATGTTTAAAAATACGAAACTGGGCCCAAAACAATGTTTTCTGCGCAATAACCCCTCGCGCTACGCGAAGGGTTCGAGTCATTGGATTCGCGGCACGCGACGCCTTAGGTCAACTCCGGGTCAACTTTTACTCTTCGCGGCACGGGGAGACTTCAGCCTAACCTGTCGCGGGGTGCGACAGGCTTCGAATCTTCTAATTTTCAATTGATTTCAACTGCTAAGCTCCCGATCTCGTTCTGACACTTGGTGTTGGCACTATTTAGCTTGTTTTCCTCTCTTTTTAGCTCATTTTACCCATCAAGTCCTGCAAATAAAAAACGAATCAAATATACAAATAATCTAAATAAAACTAACAACTACGACACGAAATTTATACATACTATACATGATAAATAGATGTATTTTGCAATACATCATATATGTATATATATATATATATATATAGTTTGTATATGTACTTTTTAAAAAGTTAACGGGCCATTTTTCCGTTTATTATTGTGTTTTCTAGTATGTAAATATGTACTAATTCAAATATATTTATATTTTCTTTACAAAATATAGTTATTGATTTTATATTATAAGGGCCCATTTTTTTATACTCGCTCACAGCCCAAAAATTTTGGAGCATTTTCGAAGACGGCCATGGGTTTGGTTACATTGCACAATATAGTCCCTTGATCTTGATAGGTATCCCGATCGAAATCTCAAATAAATCGTATCATGGCAATATCAAAGTGCCTCGCCTCCACTTCAATTAGTATAGCAATCACTTTGTGTGAAGTGATGAAGAAAAGCAAATAGAGGGGGGGGGTATTTCTTATTCATTTATTTATTTATTGATTATTAACTAGTTTAGAATCACGTGTGTTATACGACTTGAATCAGCTAAACTTGGTTTTATTTTTTAAAATATGCGGGTCATAAAAGGCAAAATTGTAAAATGAAAATTACTTCTACTTAAGGGGCAAAGAGAAGCGCTTTTGCTACTAAAAAAGCGAACGGTCAGTGCGAAGGTTCAAGACTTAGCCGAACGTTAGCGAAGCTGGATTCTCATAGCGAGGCCTTCGAGTTTACGAAGATCTGTAGTAGGGTCGAAGCCTTACTAAGAAGGGCTATAATGCTGAGCCAAGGACGCTCTGCCTTATCTATAGAAACAATCAACTAACTTATGAACGAATTTGCTCCTTGTTTGGTAATGGCTTAATCTATAGATAGAAAACCCTATGATGGGAAACTACCACGTTAGGTTTGGAGAGAGATAGAACCGATTATATAATAGGGTTTAGGGAAATTTTTAAAAAATAGAAACAAAATAACAGTGAATTAAAATTCTATTACAAAGTTGGTAAAGTTTAAACAATGAAAACATGTGAGGTTGATGAAAACGACATAAAGAATATCTTAAATGTAATAATAAAAAGGAAATCAGGTAAATTTGAAACTGGTAAAGATTCTCGTGTAAGTTAAATAGGTATACGGGTTATGCGAAAAAACAAAAATTAAAGTTGACTAGAATTGTGCCACATGTCCTCTAAGAATTTTTATTTATTAAATAACTAGGTTAGTTTCCCGTGTTTTACACGGTTTAAACAATTTAAACTATTTAATAAATATTTCTTGTAAATGCAAATCAAAGAGGGAGACATTTATATACCAAATTGACATAAATAAGTTAATATAAAGATGATGTATGTTAGTATTATAAAATTCATAAGAGAAGCATGTAATCAAACTTTCGCGAAAATAAATAAATATATTATATAATACGTATTATTGTATTTACGTATCACATTACATTTAAACTTAATGATAAATAAAAAGTTAGAATGGATGTAAATTACAAAGACACTCAATGTTTCAAAAAAAAAAAAAAGATGTAACATGAATAATGACAATTTACGAATATTTTTGGTGTTTGTTTTTTGGCCAGAAGCACTTCTGGCCACTTATGCCTGCGCCGCGCAGACGCGCGCAGAGGTTTGGAGACCGCAGCTTGTTTGTTTTTTAGAAGTGGTTTCATTAAAAAAGCTCTGCCCCAACTCCTTCTGGTGCAGACCTTGCCCTATGTCTGCGAGCCTCTTCCATCATCTTCTCCAAAAACACAGAGCCCTAATCCTCTAATCCTCACAGCCGCAACCTCCTTCCCCACTGTCACGACCCCCGACCCACCCTGGACGGAATCGGGAGTCGCGAACAGCCCAGTGGTACCGGTGATTATTTTGAAAACGTTGCAGCGGAAATTTCCTCAGAACCGTGAGTTAGGAAAAATATCAGAGTTTAGAAAGCACCGGATTTTATTTATTAATTAGATGGGATAAACCCATATTTTACAATGGTAGCTTTAATAGGGATAAATTTGATTACATAAAAGAATCTTTCTTAATTTGATAAAATAAGCCACTTCTTGGAGCCATTTCAGTGCCGAATTTAACTCTTACTCCAATCTACTGTAATTACCTGAAAAGTATTTTAAAAAGGTTTTGTCAGCGGGAAATACTGAGTGAATCATTCTATTTATTAAAATGACACATTTGTTATAATTTTACAGTATTAAGGAAAATTACAATGTTTCTGATATCAAACCAATTACCCACAGTACTTTGTCACTCGACCCATTGGCCCTTCCGTCCAATGGTGTCTGTGACTATGGTCATATCACCCCTTGGCTGCCCCAATGGTGAAGATTATCAAGTAATGTATACAAAACCCCACATACCGGCTGTAATATGGTGATTACATAAACTTAATCCCTGTAATTATAACTTTGAAATAAATAGGGTTTTGTAAAGTAATTTGATAAAAAGAGAATGACTCACAGATAATCAGGCAGATTCATACGGACAAAGTTTAGTCTACAGATAAGCCTTTGATATTGCAGATTGATACAAGCAGAGCTTAGCCTATTACTTAGCCTTGTAACCTAATGCATACGAACTAGGTAGATAACTTAATACAGCCTTTACGATAACTCACGAGATTAAACCTTCACAACGAATGACAAAGTGCGATACTTCAACTCATCCATCGAATTAACGACGAACGACAAAGTATAATACTTTATCCATCGAATTAACGATGATCCGTCAAATTAATGACGAACGATAAAGTATAACCCTAATGTGGGCGGCACTTAAACATCCCTCGGATAGTTTAATTGATCGGACAATGAATCGTAATAGCGATCGAGTTATTACCCTGTTCTGCAGCACCCTGCTACTCTTAATTAGTGTTTAGTGTGTGTTAATTGAGAGTATTTGGACGATATCTCCGCGCCTGAGTTGAATTTTATTGTCGTTTGAACACCAGAATGCGATTGCCAAGGCCTGCTATTTATACACAATTTTTGACAAGCTTACGGACCGTAAGCTTAATAACCTTACGGTCCGTAAGGTTAAATTTTTCACCATAGGCTGGCCACGTGTGGGTGTAGGCTTGCTGAGTCGACTGTTCTTCGAATTTCAATTTAGACAGCGAATTAAGAGGATAATCGTCAAGTAGGGAATGCCCCCCCTGAGTTTTAAGGGCCCTGATCCTGATCCTGATTCTGATTGTTCTGATAATTTTAGGGTTTGCGTAGAATTACTTGGGTGTCTCAATTAAGGTTTCCTCTTGGTTAAATTAAAATAAGAAATAGTATTTTAATGAGAGTTGTTTTATCAGGGGTCCGGGTTCATACTTACGGAACGTTTTTAGGACGTTTTTGTGTGAGTCGTTACATTCTACCCACCTTAATAAAAATCTCGTCCTCGAGATTTACTGGAATAAATAGGAATACTTTTTCTTCATCTCAGATTCCAGCTTCCAAGTGTATTTGGGTTATGATATTTCTTTTTGGAATTATGTCACCTTTTAGTTAAAAATGATATTAGGGTAGATGACCCAGAATTTGAAATATTAAATTTTATGAATATGGATTGTACAATAAGTAGGATTCAATGGTTCAACTGAATTAGTTCAAGAAATCAATGATAAAAGAATGAAATGAAATGATATGCTTTTCAGAGCAAGCTAAAAGATATAGGATCAATAGATATTTAAAATTTTTTAGAATTAATAAATTTCTTTGTCAAGAGAAATCTTACTTTGATTGGTAACTGAGGAAGATTTAGAATTGACAAGTTCTAATTGAAATGAAAGTATGAAAAATGATTTGTCAAATATTTATGATATTAGAAAATCAAAGTGTTGAGATGAGTGGATTGTAAAGATATACCAGAAGATATTAGAGTTAGTGTATCATTAATTAAAGTTCCAAATTGTTTTAATTGTGAAACAATGTGATAGTATACTATTAGTGACCATAGTTTTCATACTATGTCCTAGAGATTGAAATGAAATAAGTATAAATTGTTTTGGTAAGACCAACCATTATATTATATTTGTAAAGCAAAGGTAATATATATATATATTATTTGTGTACTTGTCTGAACCGTATCTTACATATCAAATATAAATATTATTTGGGACACATTTTTATTATATGTAAATGGTCACTACTTTTAAATATTTTAGTATTTTATTATGTAAAATAACTTATATATTACAAAATATCGCAATGAAGTTATTATGTTACAAAATATTATTTTGTAAAAGAAATCATTATTATTTATAATGTTTTATTTGTCCCTTTTATTTTATGAAAATATGTCTTCTCCAAAGTATGTATATTTTCATATATAATTAAAATTTACTAAATAAGTATGATGACTTAATTTATATATATATTAACTAGTCATTGTCATGGTGGATATTGGTTAGTGCTCCCTTGTTTAAGCATAGGTGATCAGTCCATGCCTAGTTAAGGCTAGGCTATCCAATACCTACTCTTGATAATAATCCTAGTAAAAATAATACTAATACGATTATTATTAATATTTTCTTATTAATCATAAAACTAATATTAGTAATACATAACTAAACATATACTTAAATGGAAAAATTTCTAATAAAATGGTGAAACCGGCCGTCCCCTGGATCGAACCCGGGTCTAGGCCACATCCTTTCGCGCGTCTAGCCAACCGAGCTAGATGCCTAGTTTGTGAAAATTCCATTTTGGTTAAATATAAACACATTATGTTGACTAATAAGAATATAGTAGTACTATTTTTTGTCAATTAGGTAATCACTTATGTAAGTTTCTATATATAAAATAAATTTTATATAATGTTTTTCGATTGAAAAATGTTAAAGTAATAATTTATTACGAAAGGCTAGATTGATGTTGTAATATTTATTAAGAGATATATCGAAATATGAAATTAGGAATCATTATCTGAGCACATGATTGTTTTAAGATTACTTGTATAGAATAAATCAACAAAGTGGATTTAATATAAATAATTTAAATGATTAAATCCGAGATTAGCGCAATCTTCAGATTTTGTGAAAATGTTACCACAAAGTGATTGTAATCAAAGAAATGATTTAGTGAAGTCGAGGATCCCATAAGCATGTTATAATTCAAGAGAATTGAAATGCTTGTTAGGATTATTCTAAATATGATGGTTTTATTCATCATATGGAACCTTGAATTGAATAAGTAATGCGAGCAAGTTCAAATAATTGAACTTGGTTTAAACAAAACGAGTTTAAATAAGAAAATTCAGACATGGTCATAACAAAAATCATGGATGCCAAAGAAAATTGAGTTTTTCAAAAATTTATTGACTCGATATTAAGAGTCATTGTTTAGCAATAATGCGGTTCACCATGCTAAAATCAATTCTAACTAAAGGATATTTGAGTTTCGATAAAACGACAAATTAGAATGAATCCCTCCAGTGGAAATTCAGAAATTAAACGAACCATATGTGTAACAAACGGTGCATGTGTGGATTTACTAAGAAGTGAAATGAATCAATATCCGTTACTATGAAATAAATCCTCCTGGTATGATGATTGTTAGGAAAAGTAGAAATGCGAAAGTCAACTTATTATATGCAGAAGTCAGAATTTTCAACAAAAGAAATATAAGAACTTCTATCTGGAATTTCGAATGATATCCGTTGTTAAGTGACATTATCAGGAAATGTCAAATAAAATGAAATAGGGAATTTTGCAAAGGTATATGACTCCTTTTGCAGTGATAATAATTATGACTCTGATTAGACTGTGCACGGATGTTTATGAAATCCTGTTTTAGCGTACCCTAGAGATATTCATTTTGTAGGATCATGTGGCAAAATGTCTCTTTTAGCAGTCCTTCTTACTGACAGAATTTTAACATTAGTGTCATTGTGCCTAATTTATATTTTCCAAAGATCTTGCCTCGAAGGTTGTGTGTGATATACTTTAACTTCTGCGGATTTATAATTAAATTTTTCATGTGTTTTCTTGTACCTTATCACAACTTTACTTGCTTCTTACTTGCGTTAATAGTTTATGGTAATGTGTTAGAAATTTTTTTTTATACTTTCGATGGTATCCCAACTTAATGGGTTTTTATTATTATTATTATTGTCGCTCAAGTTACTAGGCAGATAATCAAACGAAATAATGTTTGATATTGGAAAAGAGATTCCTAATAAAGAAATCTAGACACAGATGCAAGTGCTTTATTCTTAATTGACTTTTGGAATTTCTTTATAGATATGTATATCTATATAATCATATATTTCACATGTGGAAATAAACATTCCATCTATCAAGTCAATGTATTTAATAGATTCATATTTCCAAATATCAGTCAGATATCAGATCATGATATTATTTAGGGAAATCTTGTCACTTATTTGACATATTATATATCCCGTCTTATCCGATTCGCGTCGGAGCGGTAACCTCAGTATATCCGGACAAACTGGAGAGTCTACCACACCATACCCAGTCTTGCCAGAGAAATTTTCTATTTCCCATAAATAGTATCTTTTCAAAAGTGCCTCTTTTATTAGGGCTTTTATCCAAAATTAAGGAAACTTGTATTTCCATAACATATCTTTATTTTAGCCCAAGTAATATTAATAAGCAATAATTACTATTAATTCTTGCTTATTTATCATATCTTGCAATATTCTAATTACCATTCTTATGGTATATCAAAACATACATAAATACTTAGCTTATCTTGAAACTGATACTAAGGCATCTTTTCTTAAATTCAAGTCTAAATGCTATCATGTGTGCTACCAGTTAACAGCAATTTCCTAACTCTTTTATATACACTTAGGTATTATTATCACAACACTTAAAGGCTTGAAGCAGTGGCTCTTTGAGTTGGCTCTGATACCACCTTCTGTCACGACCCCCGACCCACCCTGGACGGAATCGGGAGTCGCGAACAGCCCAGTGGTACCGGTGATTAATTTGAAAACGTTGCAGCGGAATTTCATCAGGACCGTGAGTTAGGAAAAATATCAGAGTTTAGAAAACACCGGATTTTATTTATTAATTAGATGGGATAAACCCATATTTTACAATGGTAGCTTTAATAGGGATAAATTTGATTACATAAAAGAATCTTTCTTAATTTGATAAAATAAGCCACTTCTTGGAGCCATTTCAGTGCCGAATTCAACTCTTACTCCAATCTACTGTAATTACCTGAAAAGTATTTTAAAAAGGTTTTGTCAGCGGGAAATACTGAGTGAATCATTCTATTTATTAAAATGACACATTTGTTATAATTTTACAGTATTAAGGAAAATTACAATGTTTCTGATATCAAGCCAATTACCCACAGTACTTTGTCACTCGACCCATTGGCCCTTCCGTCCAATGGTGTCTGTGACTATGGTCATATCACCCCTTGGCTGCCCCAATGGTGAAGATTATCAAGTAATGTATACAAAACCCCACATACCGGCTGTAATATGGTGATTACATAAACTTAATCCCTGTAATTATAACTTTGAAATAAATAGGGTTTTGTAAAGTAATTTGATAAAAAGAGAATGACTCACAGATAATCAGGCAGATTCATACGGACAAAGTTTAGTCTACAGATAAGCCTTTGATATTGCAGATTGATACAAGCAGAGCTTAGCCTATTACTTAGCCTTGTAACCTAATGCATACGAACTAGGTAGATAACTTAATACAGCCTTTACGATAACTCACGAGATTAAACCTTCACAACGAATGACAAAGTGCGATACTTCAACTCATCCATAGAATTAACGACGAACGACAAAGTATAATACTTTATCCATCGAATTAACGATGATCCGTCAAATTAATGACGAACGATAAAGTATAACCCTAATGTGGGCGGCACTTAAACATCCCTCGGATAGTTTAATTGATCGGACAATGAATCGTAATAGCGATCGAGTTATTACCCTGTTCTGCAGCACCCTGCTACTCTTAATTAGTGTTTAGTGTGTGTTAATTGAGAGTATTTGGACGATATCTCCGCGCCTGAGTTGAATTTTATCGTCGTTTGAACACCAGAATGCGATTGCCAAGGCCTGCTATTTATACACAATTTTTGACAAGCTTACGGACCGTAAGCTTAATAACCTTACGGTCCGTAAGGTTAAATTTTTCACCATAGGCTGGCCACGTGTGGGTGTAGGCTTGCTGAGTCGACTGTTCTTCGAATTTCAATTTAGACAGCGAATTAAGAGGATAATCGTCAAGTAGGGAATGCCCCCCCTGAGTTTTAAGGGCCCTGATCCTGATTCTGATTGTTCTGATAATTTTAGGGTTTGCGTAGAATTACTTGGGTGTCTCAATTAAGGTTTCCTCTTGGTTAAATTAAAATAAGAAATAGTATTTTAATGAGAGTTGTTTTATCAGGGGTCCGGGTTCATACTTACGGAACGTTTTTAGGACGTTTTTGTGTGAGTCGTTACATTCTACCCACCTTAATAAAAATCTCGTCCTCGAGATTTACTGGAATAAATAGGAATACTTTTTCTTCATCTCAGATTCCAGCTTCCAAGTGTATTTGGGTTATGATATTTCTTTTTGGAATTATGTCACCTTTTAGTTAAAAATGATATTAGGGTAGATGACCCAGAATTTGAAATATTAAATTTTATGAATATGGATTGTACAATAAGTAGGATTCAATGGTTCAACTGAATTAGTTCAAGAAATCAATGATAAAAGAATGAAATGAAATGATATGCTTTTCAGAGCAAGCTAAAAGATATAGGATCAATAGATATTTAAAATTTTTTAGAATTAATAAATTTCTTTGTCAAGAGAAATCTTACTTTGATTGGTAACTGAGGAAGATTTAGAATTGACAAGTTCTAATTGAAATGAAAGTATGAAAAATGATTTGTCAAATATTTATGATATTAGAAAATCAAAGTGTTGAGATGAGTGGATTGTAAAGATATACCAGAAGATATTAGAGTTAGTGTATCATTAATTAAAGTTCCAAATTGTTTTAATTGTGAAACAATGTGATAGTATACTATTAGTGACCATAGTTTTCATACTATGTCCTAGAGATTGAAATGAAATAAGTATAAATTGTTTTGGTAAGACCAACCATTATATTATATTTGTAAAGCAAAGGTAATATATATATATATTATTTGTGTACTTGTCTGAACCGTATCTTACATATCAAATATAAATATTATTTGGGACACATTTTTATTATATGTAAATGGTCACTACTTTTAAATATTTTAGTATTTTATTATGTAAAATAACTTATATATTACAAAATATCGCAATGAAGTTATTATGTTACAAAATATTATTTTGTAAAAGAAATCATTATTATTTATAATGTTTTATTTGTCCCTTTTATTTTATGAAAATATGTCTTCTCCAAAGTATGTATATTTTCATATATAATTAAAATTTACTAAATAAGTATGATGACTTAATTTATATATATATTAACTAGTCATTGTCATGGTGGATATTGGTTAGTGCTCCCTTGTTTAAGCATAGGTGATCAGTCCATGCCTAGTTAAGGCTAGGCTATCCAATACCTACTCTTGATAATAATCCTAGTAAAAATAATACTAATACGATTATTATTAATATTTTCTTATTAATCATAAAACTAATATTAGTAATACATAACTAAACATATACTTAAATGGAAAAATTTCTAATAAAATGGTGAAACCGGCCGTCCCCTGGATCGAACCCGGGTCTAGGCCACATCCTTTCGCGCGTCTAGCCAACCGAGCTAGATGCCTAGTTTGTGAAAATTCCATTTTGGTTAAATATAAACACATTATGTTGACTAATAAGAATATAGTAGTACTATTTTTTGTCAATTAGGTAATCACTTATGTAAGTTTCTATATATAAAATAAATTTTATATAATGTTTTTCGATTGAAAAATGTTAAAGTAATAATTTATTACGAAAGGCTAGATTGATGTTGTAATATTTATTAAGAGATATATCGAAATATGAAATTAGGAATCATTATCTGAGCACATGATTGTTTTAAGATTACTTGTATAGAATAAATCAACAAAGTGGATTTAATATAAATAATTTAAATGATTAAATCCGAGATTAGCGCAATCTTCAGATTTTGTGAAAATGTTACCACAAAGTGATTGTAATCAAAGAAATGATTTAGTGAAGTCGAGGATCCCATAAGCATGTTATAATTCAAGAGAATTGAAATGCTTGTTAGGATTATTCTAAATATGATGGTTTTATTCATCATATGGAACCTTGAATTGAATAAGTAATGCGAGCAAGTTCAAATAATTGAACTTGGTTTAAACAAAACGAGTTTAAATAAGAAAATTCAGACATGGTCATAACAAAAATCATGGATGCCAAAGAAAATTGAGTTTTTCAAAAATTTATTGACTCGATATTAAGAGTCATTGTTTAGCAATAATGCGGTTCACCATGCTAAAATCAATTCTAACTAAAGGATATTTGAGTTTCGATAAAACGACAAATTAGAATGAATCCCTCCAGTGGAAATTCAGAAATTAAACGAACCATATGTGTAACAAACGGTGCATGTGTGGATTTACTAAGAAGTGAAATGAATCAATATCCGTTACTATGAAATAAATCCTCCTGGTATGATGATTGTTAGGAAAAGTAGAAATGCGAAAGTCAACTTATTATATGCAGAAGTCAGAATTTTCAACAAAAGAAATATAAGAACTTCTATCTGGAATTTCGAATGATATCCGTTGTTAAGTGACATTATCAGGAAATGTCAAATAAAATGAAATAGGGAATTTTGCAAAGGTATATGACTCCTTTTGCAGTGATAATAATTATGACTCTGATTAGACTGTGCACGGATGTTTATGAAATCCTGTTTTAGCGTACCCTAGAGATATTCATTTTGTAGGATCATGTGGCAAAATGTCTCTTTTAGCAGTCCTTCTTACTGACAGAATTTTAACATTAGTGTCATTGTGCCTAATTTATATTTTCCAAAGATCTTGCCTCGAAGGTTGTGTGTGATATACTTTAACTTCTGCGGATTTATAATTAAATTTTTCATGTGTTTTCTTGTACCTTATCACAACTTTACTTGCTTCTTACTTGCGTTAATAGTTTATGGTAATGTGTTAGAAATTTTTTTTATACTTTCGATGGTATCCCAACTTAATGGGTTTTTATTATTATTATTATTGTCGCTCAAGTTACTAGGCAGATAATCAAACGAAATAATGTTTGATATTGGAAAAGAGATTCCTAATAAAGAAATCTAGACACAGATGCAAGTGCTTTATTCTTAATTGACTTTTGGAATTTCTTTATAGATATGTATATCTATATAATCATATATTTCACATGTGGAAATAAACATTCCATCTATCAAGTCAATGTATTTAATAGATTCATATTTCCAAATATCAGTCAGATATCAGATCATGATATTATTTAGGGAAATCTTGTCACTTATTTGACATATTATATATCCCGTCTTATCCGATTCGCGTCGGAGCGGTAACCTCAGTATATCCGGACAAACTGGAGAGTCTACCACACCATACCCAGTCTTGCCAGAGAAATTTTCTATTTCCCATAAATAGTATCTTTTCAAAAGTGCCTCTTTTATTAGGGCTTTTATCCAAAATTAAGGAAACTTGTATTTCCATAACATATCTTTATTTTAGCCCAAGTAATATTAATAAGCAATAATTACTATTAATTCTTGCTTATTTATCATATCTTGCAATATTCTAATTACCATTCTTATGGTATATCAAAACATACATAAATACTTAGCTTATCTTGAAACTGATACTAAGGCATCTTTTCTTAAATTCAAGTCTAAATGCTATCATGTGTGCTACCAGTTAACAGCAATTTCCTAACTCTTTTATATACACTTAGGTATTATTATCACAACACTTAAAGGCTTGAAGCAGTGGCTCTTTGAGTTGGCTCTGATACCACCTTCTGTCACGACCCCCGACCCACCCTGGACGGAATCGGGAGTCGCGAACAGCCCAGTGGTACCGGTGATTAATTTGAAAACGTTGCAGCGGAATTTCATCAGGACCGTGAGTTAGGAAAAATATCAGAGTTTAGAAAACACCGGATTTTATTTATTAATTAGATGGGATAAACCCATATTTTACAATGGTAGCTTTAATAGGGATAAATTTGATTACATAAAAGAATCTTTCTTAATTTGATAAAATAAGCCACTTCTTGGAGCCATTTCAGTGCCGAATTCAACTCTTACTCCAATCTACTGTAATTACCTGAAAAGTATTTTAAAAAGGTTTTGTCAGCGGGAAATACTGAGTGAATCATTCTATTTATTAAAATGACACATTTGTTATAATTTTACAGTATTAAGGAAAATTACAATGTTTCTGATATCAAGCCAATTACCCACAGTACTTTGTCACTCGACCCATTGGCCCTTCCGTCCAATGGTGTCTGTGACTATGGTCATATCACCCCTTGGCTGCCCCAATGGTGAAGATTATCAAGTAATGTATACAAAACCCCACATACCGGCTGTAATATGGTGATTACATAAACTTAATCCCTGTAATTATAACTTTGAAATAAATAGGGTTTTGTAAAGTAATTTGATAAAAAGAGAATGACTCACAGATAATCAGGCAGATTCATACGGACAAAGTTTAGTCTACAGATAAGCCTTTGATATTGCAGATTGATACAAGCAGAGCTTAGCCTATTACTTAGCCTTGTAACCTAATGCATACGAACTAGGTAGATAACTTAATACAGCCTTTACGATAACTCACGAGATTAAACCTTCACAACGAATGACAAAGTGCGATACTTCAACTCATCCATCGAATTAACGACGAACGACAAAGTATAATACTTTATCCATCGAATTAACGATGATCCGTCAAATTAATGACGAACGATAAAGTATAACCCTAATGTGGGCGGCACTTAAACATCCCTCGGATAGTTTAATTGATCGGACAATGAATCGTAATAGCGATCGAGTTATTACCCTGTTCTGCAGCACCCTGCTACTCTTAATTAGTGTTTAGTGTGTGTTAATTGAGAGTATTTGGACGATATCTCCGCGCCTGAGTTGAATTTTATCGTCGTTTGAACACCAGAATGCGATTGCCAAGGCCTGCTATTTATACACAATTTTTGACAAGCTTACGGACCGTAAGCTTAATAACCTTACGGTCCGTAAGGTTAAATTTTTCACCATAGGCTGGCCACGTGTGGGTGTAGGCTTGCTGAGTCGACTGTTCTTCGAATTTCAATTTAGACAGCGAATTAAGAGGATAATCGTCAAGTAGGGAATGCCCCCCCTGAGTTTTAAGGGCCCTGATCCTGATTCTGATTGTTCTGATAATTTTAGGGTTTGCGTAGAATTACTTGGGTGTCTCAATTAAGGTTTCCTCTTGGTTAAATTAAAATAAGAAATAGTATTTTAATGAGAGTTGTTTTATCAGGGGTCCGGGTTCATACTTACGGAACGTTTTTAGGACGTTTTTGTGTGAGTCGTTACACCCACCACTTCCACTTCCGGCGACACCACCTCCCCACCGGCTGCACCTCCACGTCGACTTCCACCACCACCTCCACCACTCCCAACCTCAGCGGCACCCCCACCATCTGCGACCTCCAACCTCAGCGGCACCCCAACCCGCTACGACCTCCACCACCACGTCTCTGCCACCCATCTCCTCCACCCGACACCCCCAATCACCTCCACCTTCAAAATCGACGCCGTCAATCGCTGATTCTGCTCCGATTCTTCATAATCGCCACTGTTTCTCTCTCTCTCTCTCTCGCGTTGAAGTGGTGGTGGAGGTGGGAGATGGTGGTGGCGAAATTAGGGTTTCTGGATGTGTGGTGGTGGTTGCGACGGTGTTGACGGTGGTTGTTGGTTGTGGTGGTGGCAGGTGGACGGTGGTAGATGAGGTGGTGGCGGATGGTTGTGGTGGTGGTAGATAGATAGGAGTGTTCTCTGTGTTTGTTGTGAGAGGAGTAGAGAAGAGGTTTTTGTAGAAGTAAACAAACGCTCTTCTCCTTGCAGACTGCAGACCTTTGGTCCACCTCTTCTTCTGCAGATGCCTGCAGATGTGGTCCACAGACTGCAGACCTTTTCCCGCAGAAAAAACAAACAGCGCCTAAATGTATTATTTGAAGATTTGGAAAGTTTTTACTGAGATTTTAGATTTTTTTTTCAATTTAGTATTAACTATTACCGAGATTTCAGGATTAACTTTTTTTTTTTTAATTTAGGATTAACTATGAAACTAAAGAGATAAGTAAACCAATGTGTGACACATATTCATTGGAACCATCTAATTTTCTGTTTTCCGGCTTTTTTTTATACTTATCTTATATTAATTAAATAATAAATTAATATTAAATCTTATCCTACTTTGAATTTGAAATAGAATCCTTCTGTTTTTTCTAACAAAATATTGTCTTCGAATTTAAAATTGTTAATTTACGATAAGATGTTTTTAATTTTTCTTTAGGAAAATAGAAAATAGATGACTACAATGAATAATGAATGACACGTGTCACACATTAATTTACTTATATAGTATAAATTTGGTATATAAAATTACATTTATTCAACCCATACAATACACGGGGTTCCTTAAAGTTTTTCTTTTATCTAATATGTAAAATTATATAATAAAACAAAATAAAGAATTTCAAATACTGTCACGTGGCACCCTCTTCTTCAATCTTACAATTGTAATTTATATAGTATTTTATTTTAATATAATTTTTAATTACCAGTACGTGTTTTATATTCACAAATCTGTTGTTTTTCATCAATTTGGTTGTTCAACAAACGAATATGTTTTTTTGTTAATTAGATAATCTCTTCTTACTATTGTTAATCTTGTGTTTGATAAAGGGTTATCATTAGAATCTATTGTTAACATTGTGTTTTCAGAATCTGGTGCTAATCTTGTGTGCTGATACTCACTTAGTGTTTATGATTTTGAATATGTTGTTTTATATAAGTTAGGTTGCTCGATTTACAAATATCTATAATAATATTAAATTGATATGTGAAGGGAGATCAGATTTCAGATTTCAGGATTATTATTTTTTAAATTTAGGATTAACTATGAAACAAAAGGGATTATATTTTAGACGGGAAATAAAATTCTAGATAGTCTCAGTGATTTTCATATGTCTTAAATTAATTTATTTTATTATATGTATAGATAGATTGGATAGCAAGAATGGATAAAGATATAGACAAAAATAAAATAAATATGAATATCGATAGAGATTATATAAACATTTAATATGTACATTCATAATTATAGGAACTAAAAACTAAAAAATTATTTAAAATTTAAAATAAGTAGAGTAATCCTGATAATGACACATGAAATTTTTTGAAATTACAAAAATTTATTGTAATAATATTAAGGATAAAGATTATATTTTTACAAAATCACCTAAAAGTTTTTACATTTATCTTCTTTTAAAATATAAAAAAAAAACCATCAATGACTTAATTAGTTAATTTCTTTCACAACAAGGTAACTCTCGTACTTACCTTTTTTCACCTCATCAAGTAATCACACACAGTTGTAACAGAAGAATGTGACTCATCACACCTGACGCATTCTGATTGGCCAACGCATCCTACGTGGCACCAAAATATCGTCACAGATACTTATCCACTAGTCCAACTACAAACACATTCAGAATCAGTTACCCTCAACCTCATGGCATTTTCGGTAATTTACCCTAAATAGAGGGGCACATTTATTACCCCCAAATATTAACAGCAGCACCCCCTATATAATAATTATAATAGATACAGCCCATTGTATCTACTCTCACAATACTTCATCCGCCGGCCGAATCACCATCGTTTTCGTTCGAATTTTTCGTTAATTATGTGCTGATTTTGACGATTTATTGTTGTTCAGATTGATTCGGTTACGAGTTTGTGCGATTAGTGTGTTTGTTTTGCATCGAATCGAGAACTAGCAGCTTGATTTCAGGTATTGACTTGTTTTACTATTCGGATCTGAATATCTTATGCTGTTTTATGAATCTGCATGCAGTATATTACGTTAGGTTACGTTAGGCTATGTTGTACGGTGAATTTTGTGTTTTTTATGTGTATAGATTGTTAGATCGGAGTGATTGGATTGATTTTGGTGAATAGATTGTTGATCTAGGGTTGGTGGATGAGGTATGATGCGTTTGAAGTGTTAATGTGTGGTTTTGAGATGGTTATGTGGTTTTGGTTTGACTTTTTTTTGTGAATGTTTGTTTTTGTTATGTTTTAGCATGTGGATCTGAAGATTTGTGACTGTAGATTGATATGAATTGATGCGTGTGTTGTATATTCATCGTTGTGTAATTAGGTTTTGACTTTTTTTTAATTGAATTGTGGATTGGATGTTGGTGGATTTATCTTTGATTTAAGTTTTATATCGAGTTATTGAATAGTAGGAAATTTGTGGTTTTTGAATGTTTGGATTGTGATTAGCTGCTGCTATAGGGAAACAATAAGCAGAATATGTGCCCTGTGTGTTTTTTGAGATGTTTTTTTTACCTTTCAAGGTTGTTTGTTTAATTGATAACAACATCAGAGGGAAATTACAGTAGAATGGTAGGTAAACGGGCAACAAGCTGCCGCACAACACCCAAGAAAACTGCTTTCATTGAGAGTTTGGTTACCTTGTGATGTAATTAATGTTGTGTGTGTTTTATTTTGCAGATCTGTAGTGATGGCGCAACCAGCTGTAAGTTCGGGATGGTTGAGAGGAAAGGTAAAAGCTGTTCCGTCTGGTGACACCTTGGTGATTATAGGAGTTACCAAAGCAGAAATCCCCCCTGAGAAGACAGTGGTTTTGGCCCATCTTTCGGCTCCAAGATTGGTATGTCTACTTGAACAATCGTCTGTTAAATGTCTTACATTGTGAATTGTACTTGCAGTCGATCTAGTTTATGCCGGGTGAAGTCTTAATTGTTGCTAATGGAATTTACTAAATTAAATAATGGTATATTTTTTCTTTCTTAATATGTAGGCACGTCGCGGTGGCCAGGATGACCCATTTGCATGGGACAGCAGAGAATATCTCCGGAAGTTGTGCATAGGAAAGGTTGTGGTTCATATAATTCTCCGTGTTTCCATTAGTCACGTTGCATTTAATCATTAAATGATGATAATATAAATATTAAAATTTTCTTAATATTTTTGTTTTATAGGATGTTGTATTTAGAACGGAATACACCATTCCAAATTTCTCACGAGAATTCTGCAGTGTTTTCATCGGTAGCACAAACGTTGGAAACGAGGTTGTCACACGTGGCTGGGCAAAGGTAGTTTAGATTCCGTTAACCAGCATTTATGATTAATGATTTTATCTTTGCATCCAACATAGGTTCACCATTCACTTACTTATTACAGGTTAAGGAGGCTAAAGGAGAGGTGACCCCTGATCATACCGAGCTGCTACGTCTTGAAGAACAAGCCAGACAGCAGGGCGTAGGTTTATGGGACAGGGTTAGTTACCATTAATTAAGTCAACTGGATACTATTTTTCTGTTCCACGTCATACCATAAATCAGAATATGCCGAATGTTTCGTGTAAATTTATATTTATGGAATAATCATGCTTTCATGACTTACTGGATTCACGTGAACAAGCATATTGTTATTTGGTGTGCGATTGCACCAACTATTAATAAGTTATATTGTCATCCAATGCATTAAATGTTGTCATTTAATTGATTATATGTGGTCATTTTTGTTTTAGTCTCCGGGTTCCGTTGACGCTGCTATTAGGAACCTCCCTCCATCTGCTGTTGGTGATCCCAGCAATCTGGATGCAATGGGCCTTTTAGCCGCTAACAAAGGCAAATCAATGGAAGCTATTGTAGAGCAAGTTCGTGATGGAAGCTCACTTCGTGTTTATCTGCTTCCAGAATTTCAGTTTGTTCAAGTATTTGTTGCTGGAATCCAGGTAAGAAGTTTATTAGCATTCATTATTCATTATCTGTTTTAAACCTTCTATGTTGATACTATTCGGTTCACCGTTCGCGGAACGTTATATTTTTATTTTCGGTAATTAGGCTCCTTCAATGGGAAGAAGAACAACCCAAGAACCTACCATAGCAACTGAAATCCCATCGGATGAACCAAATGGAGAAACTAACGGCGAGTCTCGTGGGCCCTTAACATCAGCTCAAAGAGTTACATCCTCACCAGCCTTTAATGAAGTTTCCCCTGATGCATTTGGGAGGGAAGCTAAACATTTTACTGAGATTCGTGTGCTAAACAGAGATGTAAGTAACGTCTTAGCTATTTGTTCTTAACTGAACCTGTTATCTTTTGACAGAATGAATTAAAATAGTTTTTTACTTTGCATTCTCTTTACAGGTTCGCATTGTTCTTGAGGGTGTTGACAAGTTTAGCAATTTGATTGGTTCTGTGTATTACCCTGATGGTGAATCCGCTAAGGACCTCGCAATGGAGCTTATTGAAAATGTATGTTATACTATTTCAATTTTTCAAGTCAACAATGTCTGCTATATGGAAATCTACATTATTATGGCTGTTTTAATAGCAGATGTTGCCAAGATAATTTTTGGTTCATCATGTGATTAGGAAACTGACCACATTTTAGGCTTTCCTTATTCCCTCACGTGGATCGCATTTTTTTATTTAATGTTTTTTTATCTAAATTTCTTTTATTTTCTAAATTAAAGCAACTATTCTCTCCACCTAGTGGTGCAAAAATCGGTTAATAAAAGTAACCGAACTGGATTTTTTGTTTGAAAATTAAGCGGCTATAAAATTAACCGGTTAGTTAATAACCAGTTTTGGGTGATAGAAATCTCTAACTTATTCTAAGCGATTAGGTAAAAAACCAATTTTTTTTTATATTTTAATAAACTCACTAAACTTTGGTTGTTGTGTGTGTGGGGGGGTTCAAAAAACAAAAAAAAAAGTTGTAACAAATGGGCTAAAAACTAAGGAAAGTGAAAATATAACCGGTTAACCGAAAAAAGCCAGTTACTAACCTGTTTTTACTCTAAATCTCATAATCGGTACTAAATCTACGGTTATTTTCAAAACTAAACCGGTTTATAATATATTGGTTAATAATCGGTTTCGGTTGCGATTACTAACTAGTTTCGGTTATAAAACCAGTTTTTTTGTGCACCTCTAACCCCCCCCCCCCCCCCCCCCCCCGAACAATGACATGTTTGAGTTGATATATAGTGTAAGAAAACTGTTTTGACTTTTCTCCATTTTATATATTGTTTTCTCTTTTCTGTGTAGGGATATGCAAAGTATGTAGAGTGGAGCGCGAGTATGATGGAAGATGAAGCCCGGAGGAAACTGAAAGCCGCAGAACTTCAAGCAAAGAAGAGTAAGTTGAGGCTTTGGACAAACTACGTACCACCGGCTACTAATTCAAAGGCCATATCAGACAATTTTACCGGAAAGGTTAGGTCTAAATATATGCTTCATGAACAATCTCTTACTTTCCTCTTTATCTGTCATTCACTTATAAGTTATAAATTTATATTTTATTTTGGATTTGTTACAGGTAGTTGAAGTTGTTAGCGGAGACTGCATCATTGTCGCTGATGATTCTCTTCCGTTTGGCAGTCCAGCAGCCGAGAGACGTGTTAATCTCTCGAGTATCAGGTGTCCCAAACTGGGAAATCCAAGAAGAGACGAAAAACCTGCTCCGTATGCTCGTGAAGCAAGAGAATTTTTAAGAACACGATTAATTGGCCATCAAGTAAGACTCTTATTCGAAAGTTAATTGGTCATTACGGGACGGCACACAAACGTTTTATCCATTTCTTGACATTTTATATAAAAATATACTTAAGTTACGCTTACAGAAACAATATGTTACAGTAATTATCTACATTTCGAATAAAGCAACTTAGAGGTTATGTACATTATATACAGGACTCTGGGAGCCTTTCAACCGGTTTCTCTTTTTGCTAAATCTTTTGTGATTTGCCCAATTTGACTCGTTTTGTGATATAAATAAAATTAACGCAAATCGACAACTCATTCATAACTAAATGGGTCAAGATTACCTCTTTTCTGACTATCTATAATTTGATTTTATCTAATTTATCTTTCATTCTTTCGTTTGATCTTAGGTTCAAGTGTCAATGGAATACTCTAGAAAGGTCCCTCTTGCGGATGGGTCTGCTGCTCCTGCTGGCCCTGCTGATTCACGGGTCATGGGTTTCGGGTCCGTCTTCTTGTTATCTCAAGGGAAGGAAAGTGACACATCAGCAACTCAGCAGCCAGGTGTAAATGTTGCTGAGCTCATCATCGCTCGTGGGCTCGGCACGGTCATTAGACACAGAGACTTCGAAGAAAGATCCAATTACTATGAGAATCTTCTTGCAGCTGAATCTCGTGCTACTACTGGTAAAAAGGGGATTCATTCCGCTAAAGATCCTCCAAGCATGCATGTCACAGATCTCTTGACGGTTAGAAACTCTCAACTACATGATAATGACTGGTGTGTGTGTGAGTGAGATTTTTGACTTCTTTTTTTTTCTGTTTTTTTTTTTTTCAGACTTCAGCCAAGAAAGCCAAGGATTTCCTCCCATTTTTGCAACGTAACAGGAGGATGACAGCTGTCGTTGAATACGTTCTTAGTGGTCATAGGTTTAAACTATTTGTCCCAAAAGAAACATGCAGCATTGCTTTCTCGTTATCTGGTGTCAGATGCCCTGGTCGTGATGAGCCCTACTCCAATGACGCAATTTCACTTATGAGACGGAAGATTATGCAGAGAGATGTAGAGGTAATATTCCTTTTGTTACCGAAATAAACCGATAACTGCCGAATTAACCGTTAAGCGATTTTAACCGTCGGTTATGGATATGGTT
>JARYGA010027829.1:0-33463 GCA_030545235.1 Helianthus tuberosus
TTCAAACAACTCGATGATACTTTTGCAAAATAAATATAACTTTTTATATTTATTACAAACGCCGAAATGGCATATACGTATATTATGGCAAATATATACAAGACGCAATATATAT
Organism: Helianthus tuberosus; assembly: GCA_030545235.1. Taxonomy (NCBI): domain Eukaryota; kingdom Viridiplantae; phylum Streptophyta; class Magnoliopsida; order Asterales; family Asteraceae; genus Helianthus; species Helianthus tuberosus. The sequence continues at coordinate 116 of JARYGA010027829.1, forward strand.
AATACAAGTTTATTATATATTACTTTCATACGAATATTCTTACATACACATACGACTTCTCGGGATGAAGAAGCGATCTTATCGCTATATTTATATATTTATATATTCTTATATAAATATTTATATATTTTAATAATCTCTCGAGAACGAAGTCTTCCAAGACTTATTAATTATTGACAATAAACAAACTAAATAAAGTTTAACTTAATCATTTTCATTAAGTTAACAACTTACCGTTGAATTGTTCGGTTAACGATTCGGTAGAGCTCGGTGATACGTAGTGTAGTTACCGCTTTTATTTAGAAACTTATAAAATATTCCGTGTTAGGAATATTGTAGAATGCACGCTAGCGAGTCACGTTTTGGAAACGACATCACGTAGTCGTATATAGCTAGCTTTGCACGGGAATATCCAGGTGAGTTCATAACCCCACCTTTTTACAGTTTTACATTTTCCTAAATGTTTTCGGGGTGGAAAGACATGCACATTTTGCAAAGCATACAAGGTTTTCAATAAACATGAATTACATATTTCTAAACCATTTTACAAACAAGTTTTAACGGACATAAATGGTTTAAGAAAAAGCTTATGTTCTATATCGGTTTTTCAAGCAAGAGTATTTTTCGAAATATACATACACATGTATTCTAGTTTCTAAAATTCGGAAAAATACAAGTACAAAGAGGTACATCAAACTAAGGAATGATACATAGATCACGTGACGAATAGGGTACCATAAGCACCATTAGTCAACGTATACATTTAGACCGCGGAACAGAAGGGTTAGATCTAATGGGTTTCAGGCAACCCCACTCTTGGCCTACTTCTACCAATGAGTGCTTTTGTGTCTCAGTCGATCTCGACGAAAATGCCTAGGTTTGGTGGCTTCCTATGTCGTTACATATGTTAGTGGCCTCGCGAACCATTAGCGATCTCGTATTCCTTACATATACAGAACTCAGTTTCAATACGTCTTTACAAATTACATACCATGTTCTATATAAATTCAAAGCACAGGATTATGCATGCATGTTGTCAATGTCGGGGTGGACATTGAAGGTTATACAAGTTTTACAAACACAAGGGTTTACAAAAGCAAGGTTTTTGCGAATATAATGCGTTACAAATACAGAGTTTCCATATAACATGGCAAGAAAATGATTTTAAATTCGTTTTCTCAACAATACTTCAAAAACATGTTATTCAAAAAGATTTATTTCAAATCTTTTACAAACAAACTATGAACTCGCTCAACTTTATGTTGATTTTTCACATGTTTCTTTCTCAGGTTACTTTTCAAAGTTATGGCATGGTTGGAATAGGAGAACCAGGTGGAGTCGAGTACTTAGTGGGCGTTAGCATTGTAAAAGTCTTAGCTTAACTGCTTTCGCTGTGCAATGAAGATACCAGTCCAGTCACGCCAGCTCTGATAATGTCGGGGTGTGACAACCAATCAACTTCCTTGGCGGTGTGCTTTCTTTGTACCGTTTAGCAGCGATGAATATCTTCAGAGAATGCTCTAACATAGCATCTATCTTCAGAATATCGTTATCGGCCTTTGGAAGATTCGGATGTTGGATGTTCGTTATCATCTGGAAGAATCTAGGATACATCCAGAACTTGTTCCCTGTCGTACGAGCACCCGTTCTCTTCAGATTCTCTTTCATGTTTGCATAAATATATTTGGAAATACTAAACGGCTTGTTTAGTACCAGGGCCACCATAAATCCAACTAGATCATTGCCTGCCATGTCGTAACCAGCACGCCTGTTGCTCAGACATTGAATAAGAACATGCAATAAAATTTGAAGCGCATCGGCAACCAGGCCTTGTTGATCTGACCACTAAAGATGTCTCCAGTACATTTCATCCGAAGCAAAAATCCGTGCGTGCACATAATTGGAACAAAATATGGTGCGTTTGGATCATCTTGAAGTTCCAATACGGTGTTTAGAATACCCGGAGAGACATCCACGTTCACTTGATTAACTTGCCCTTAAATAAGCTCATTTCCATCAACTTCAATTACGTTCGCTGAATTCCAGAATTCTTTAATAAGAGACCTGTACACCGGTGTTGAAAAGGTAATTGCTTTGTTGATCCTAGATTCCCTTAGCCATTGAGTGATCTCCTTAAATTCAGCAATCTCTCCTTCAGGATCAAGATCCGCGACCATGTTGTGACGGGCTTGGGACATTATTTGATCTTTTGTTTTGTCTGTTTTCTTAGTCGCGGGTTTGCATTTCTGTTCTTTCGGAGCCATTCTGTATACGAAAAAACATCCACTATAAGTCATAAAGATATAATACTTGCAAAGTACATATATCTATTAGAGTTCATGTATACCGTGAACAGTAAAACATGTATATACATACATACTGTGAAAGTGTAATACTACTGATCAACATGAAAATTTTTCTAAGTGTTGGCCCACGAAGAACTGTCATTGTGGCGAAGAACCCCCTCATGGCGAAGAACTGGTTTTTCGTCGCCATTACCCACGAAGAACCATTGGTCAAACAAAGTCAACAGAAGTCAATAAAAGTCAACGAAAAATGGTTCTTCGTTGACCATGGGTCTTTCGTCAACAACAGTTTTGATGAAATAGGTTCTTCGTCAGTTAGGGTTTTTCGTCCAAATTGAATTTGGGGGTTTTTCGCTGCAAGGGTTTTTCGCTGCAAGGGTTTTTCGCCGATTAACGTTGAATCAACGGTTGATTCAGAACATCAAAACAACAAACACCTTTTTTTTAAACAAAATCATGAAGAACCAAAACCCAGATGTTTAACCGAACTCGGTTTGAACAAGAAGACATACCCAAACCTGTCAAACATAACAAAATCCCAAACCCCTGTTTTTAACATCCAAAACAAAAACCCAAAAGATATACAAATCTACATACTGTTATCATGTTTATCAGTATTCGATGAAAAACAAGGAAACAAAACAGAAAGTTATATGAAAGAATCAAAGATCAAAGGTCTCCGAGGGGGGGGGGGTGTTTCAAACATCCGAGCAAAACAGAGGGTCTTAATGGTTCGAATCATGTAAATGGTCCCTTTGTATACCTTGTTTTGATAAAAATCTCAGAGAAAATCAAAGGTTTTTGAAGTCAGTTGAACGTATGGGGGGTAGCGTGTGGAAGAAGATGAATAGTTGAGTGGGTTTGAAAAAGTGGGATCAATAATGCACTGGGTCCCCTTTTTATAAACTGACTCCCGACGAAGAACTGAGGCTGACGAAGAACTAAAGTGGGCCGACAAAGATCCTTAATTGGGCTTAAACAGTTAGCCCATAATGAAGGTCCATGAAGAACCTAGGTTCTTCATGTAGACCTTGACGAAGAATGGTTCTTCGTCGAGATATGGTTATTCGTTGACCAAAGGAGGTTCTTCGTTGACCTTCCACACACAAAATCACCAAATCTGAATTTTGAACAGATTTTACAGATTGAACAGATTTTCCTTTGTGTTAAGTTTACCAAATGCAAAAAGATCTTTATGAAGTAGTGAAATCACAAACAAGTCGGTTTCGGGCTTTCCGACAGAAAACATTCGAGTTTCAACTTCGTCTAATCAAAAGAACTTTACAATTATACTAAAAATAAAATTGAAATGTGGTAAACTAACGACAATCAATAATAAGCAGTAAAAGACTTTACAAAAACAAACTTTTGCGAGTTTCAAGGTAAATGAATCATACCAGCTTACGGTCTTTGTCAACATGGTTTTTGTTTCGGTTTAAAGCTTTAGATAAGTATACTACCACAATTATCGATATTGTTGTCCACATAAGCTCAAACTGATCAGATGTAATCATAATTAGGAGATATGATTTACGGTATGAATTATACTTACAAGTCGATGTTCATCCACTCACGACACATTCCCGTATCAAGGTATGCATGAGAGTTCATCTTACCGATGAGTATCCCGCTTATCATCTGTTTGACCGTATAAAAAATGTGAGATACTCACTTATTTTTTATTGAAAACAAGCCCTATGTGATAGAATCACTTATTGATGAGGAACTTGATTTTCAGATGCATGAGGGCACAGGAGCAATTCCGTGAACAGATTAGTACCATCGTACAGACAAAGAGACGAACTTGACTCCCAGATAAGTGTGATATTTTATAATTTTTTTGTTTGGACATGTGATTGTTGATCACTTATTGAAGCTGCATTTGTCACTTGAGGAAAGGGGCTTGTAGTGGACACAAAAGCCGTTTGCAATTTTGGTTGCTGACTGGAACTAGCTGCAGGATTAATCCCTCCAAAGTACATTTTCAGATTCTGAGGAACTGTAATGCGTTTAGCCTTCCGGATTTCTTCTTCATTTTTGTTTTCCAACTTCTGAACGAATTCATAGATACTGACAGTATCTAAAACACCCGTATGCTTTAACAATTCAATGAATGGACTCCACTTTAGGGGTAGAGCATCAGCAAACCTTGCAACCATTTCCTGTTGAGTTGCAACAACTTGATAAGAAAACATATCACTAAGTAAATGATAAAAATGAGTTTTCATATCATTTAATGTTTCGTTTTCCATGAATAGAAATGCTTCAAATTCCTTTTTCAACAAATCTTGGCGTGTCTTCCTTGTAGCCGCATTTCCTTCTCCTCTTGTTACCAAGACGTCCCATAAGGCTTTCGTGTTAGTACAATAAGCGAATTGATGATAAATGTCTTTGTGGAGTGCTTGCGTAAGGATAGCAAACGCCTTCTTTTCCAGATCATATGCCTTTTTGTCGCTTTGCAACATATTTGCCAAGGTCGTTGGATTTGATCCTGCTTCTTCAAGAGCTGTGTTATATGGCGTAGTGAAACACGTCCATAGCTCGGTGTTTTCCCCTAGAACATAAGTGTGAAATCGACCTTTCCAAGATGGATAGTAGTTAATATGATTTAGCTTTGGTGGGCGATTGTTACTACCCGTTTCACTTTCACTCAATAGCAAATTCTGAATGCTTTGATTTTGATTCTCTATGCATGCCCATTGACTTGTAGTAATTTTTTGTTGTGGCATCATATTTTTTATCCAAGACATTGCGGAGGTCGAATCTTGACTTGAGCTTGAGCTACTGCTCCAATCCCATGGACTAGTACTCATATTTGATGTATGAATGAGAATACCTGGTCACAAACTTGAAATGAAACAGTTAAATAACTTTTGCAAAGCTTCTGTTTAAAATTTTACAAGTGACACCCACGAAGAAATAGGTTCTTCGCGAAAGACCAGGTTAGACGAAGAATGGTTTTGCGTCAAAAACAATTACTACGAAGAACAAACAACACCTTTACATCGAAGACAATTTGACGAAAGACCTGGTTGTTCGTCGTTGGGTTCTTCATTGACAATCAGACACAGAGTTGTTGAGATATTTTCAAAAAGCAAATCTTATCCTTGTCCTGACACAGACACCTTTGTCAACCTAACAACATGTCTGATTTACCAACCCTTCATGTGTACCAAATTTTCAACAATTTTATTTTAATTAAATTCAAGAACACCTTTGAAGATATGAAGAACCCCTTGAAGATATGAAGTTTTCGGCCAAACTTTTCACCGGAGAAATTTTCGAAACACAAAATTTGCTTAAACTTTCAATAAAGACCCAATTTTATCATGTAAACATGCAATATAACAAGGTTTTTGATAAAACTTATAGCAAACAACAAGATTTTTACTGATTTTAAAGAGTTTTTCCAGAAATTATAAATGTCCAATGAGCAAAGTTTCTGAAAAACACATAAACCACTTGATAAAACACAACTATGTTTGGTTTTAAACAAGGATAAGAGCCAATGCTCTGATACCACTTGTAAGTCCATTTTTCTCGGAGGATCGATTACGAAAACCTAATCCTTGTTTATCACAAACACAATCACGAGTGCGGAATCCTCGTGACGATGCAAACCAAACAAAGTATAGCAAACACAAAGTAACAAAAAGATTCACTTTCTATTGATTAACGGGATGAGAACATATTACAAAAACATACACACAATGTTTGATAATACTCTCAGTAGATTATGCTCTCATTACTTCACACAGAAGACAAAGTGTGCTTTATATACTACAGCCCAGCCCACTACACTACGAAGAATGTAAATGGGCCGACGAAGAACCTAAGCCTACCAAGAACCAGGATCTTCATCAACTGTTGCCACGAAACACCATGTGACGAAGAAGGGGTTCTTCGTCACACACCATTAACGACGAAGAAGGTTCTTCATGACAGATGACATCCCACGAAGAATAGGTTCTTCGTGGGGAGGCTGCAAATCAGTAAAGCTGCAAACTGTTAGACAGTTTGCAGCAAAACATAAATACACACACAAACATAACAGACAAACTAAAGGCAACATGCATTAGTTCAACATACATAACAAAGAGACATACGTCGTACCAAAGTTAGATAGGAGGATATCCGACTTGGTTGACTAAACGAAAACATTACAGACTCGATAAAAAAATGACCGTACTAATACATCGTAAATAAGAACAAGTTACAGACACAAAAATATGCACCAACAAACTCCCCCTTGTCTGTTACTTGGTCTTCGACCTTCGTTCTTCAACCTTAGTGTTTCTCCGACCATGAACTGCCGGCGTGAATCCCGCGATAAAAACAAAAACAAGCGACGCGCTGAAATAATAACGCTTGATGCGCGTCCTTGTCCTCGTAAATATGTCGTGACGAAACAGTTTGTTGATATCGGCTGCAGACATGTTGATTATCCACATCGGATCAAGCATGCGGAAATTTTCTTGATCGTCTTTGAACAAAATAACGGCCTCGTGCATATCAGAGTCTTGACACCACAACACCATGTTTTCCAAGAGGTTCTGCTTCATCGGCATCAGAGGGATCTTGTCCATTACCTTTGCCGGCTAATAAACAAGCTTGTATCTGGCCGTGTTAGTTGACGGATCCAAAGTGAACTTTATCTGCTGATGAATTGGAAATTGAGGCTTGTATAACTCGTCTTTCCAGCCTATCCTCCGATTTATCTTCAACTTGCGAGCAAACAACGTTGCTCCTTCAAAATTTGAACGATTAATCAGCTCCAGCTTTGTTAAGGCTGCAACATCATAAAACGGTAATGATAGAATGCTCAGCAACGATCTAAAATACTGAATGTCGTGTTAACGTTTGACGGCCATGCAGTGGATTTCTTTGACAAACATCCAGCAAAGTATCTTCCCGTGCAAAATTTCTTTCTCGTATTTCAAGTAATCGACTTGAGCTTCAGCTAGCGTAGGCTTTGTAACCTTGGACAGGAACTGTTTTCTCCATTCTGTGAACGCATCAGGCATTATCTGTAGCATCACGATTTTTCAAATGTTCGTCGATGTCGTCCACATTTTCCTTCAACCAGTCTTAATTGAAAGGAATGAACTCTGTTCCGTCTTCTCGCACGTAAGTAGACTTGTTATTATCACCTTCAAAGACAATCTCTTCAAGATTTTCTAAGTCTACTGTCTCGGGTTCACTGGGGATCTGATCAATAGCAGCATCTTCTATTGCTTTCATTTCATTAAGAGCTACAATCTGTTCATCTGTGAAGTCAGTAATTAATTCTCCCTCTTCCAGTTCTTCACCAGTCACTGGATGTACTCTCTTCAGAGCAAGATCAGCAGATTCAACAACCGGATCCTTACCAGCCGAGGAGGTTTCAACATAATGGCTGCTCTCTAGTTGTGGTAGTTCTTCTTGAGCGCCACCGGAGGTTCCTTGTGTAGTTGCAGTCCGCTGAGGCTTGTACACTATGATCTGAGTGGACTCAAAAGCCCCTTCTTGTTGAGATGATGCTGAAGTGTCGGGATTGCCAGGGTATTCTTTGTCCTTGGTCACGCTTGCGCAAGATCTCCACCTGTTTACACCTTTCAGACCACATAATGTGAACACGCTTGGCGCAAAGCTCGACGTTATCTTTAATGTTTTTGAACCCTTCAGTCAATGTGGTATTTCTGGAATTATACCACTGCCTCATATCATCATGCTTCGCTTTAAGAGAATCAGCAATTCGTTAAACCTCAGTACTCCTTTCTTTCAATTGGTTCATTTCAATCCCACGAGCATTATCAGCTGCATGCATCTGCAATAACTTCCGCTCACGTACCTCATCAGCAGCCTTTAAACATGCATTCTCAGCCTTAAGTTGTTCAATCTCAGCTTGTTGGCATGTAATCTCAGCTTGTTGACGCTCAACAGTGGACTTCAACGTATTCATCTCCAACAGTTGCTTGATCACGTCGCCTCTTGTAACATTCATGACCGCTGATTACCTATCAATCTGACCTGCAGCAGCTTGCAATTGAGAAAACAAGAAATCTACCTTTTCGTCTGGTTGCATTTCAGAAAATTTCCTTTGTCTGCGTTCTGAGATATGCTGAGCCGTAGTTGCTCGAATAGTGGATGCCATTGTACGTGCAGGTTCTTCTGGTGCGACTATTGGAGTTTCCGTAGCTGAAGTAACCACAGGAGGTGGTTCAGATGATCTTGGAGGAGACGATATAATAGCAGCAGCTTCATCGGCCGTGAGTCCAAAGTTCGGATTCATTTCTGCTTCATGAATAGGCTCTTGTTGTGAAACGGTTGGCTGCACAGATGAAGCACCGATGTACTTCCGGCTCTTTCTCTTTCTATGAGCAGCAGCTTGTTTCTTCTTTAACCATTCAGCTTCAGTATCAGAAGGAACATAATCAGCATCCTCCTTCTGTCTAATCCTTCACACTTGTCTTACACCACGATCGTCGAGATAGAATTCATATCCTGGTTCTTGATGATTGTCGTCAGAATCATAATCTTCTTCATCACCTCGAGCAGAACTAGCACCATGTGCACCAGCTGCTGTTGCACCAACATCTCTACCATCACCACCTTCATCATCACCATCATCATCGCTGTCACTTTCGGTAGAATCACTGAAAATCTTAATCTTCTTGCGACCAAACTTATCTTCCATCATCTTTTTCAACTTCGGCTCTTTGTCGTCCGATTGGCTGTCATTGTGACGCCATTTATCATTTTCTGGAGCGACGTAAACTTTCTTATCAAGAGCACCAATCAACTGCCTTGGTGGTGTGCTTTCTTTGTACCGTTTAGCAGCGATGAATATCTTCAGAATATCGTTATCGGCCTTTGGAAGATTCGGATGTTGGACGTTCATTATCATCTGCAAGAATCTAGGATACATCCAGAACTTGTTCCCTCTCGTACGAGCACCCGTTCTCTTCAGATTCTCTTTCATGTTTGCATAAATATATATGGAAATACTAAACGGCTTGTTTAGTACCAAGGCCACCATAAATCCAACTAGATCGTTGCCTGCCATGTCGTACCCAGCACGTCTGTTGCTCAGACATTGAATAAGAACATGCAATAGAAACTTGTAGCACATCAGCAACCAGGCCTTGTTGATCTGACCACTAAAGATGTCTCCAGTGCATTTCATCTGAAGCAAATATCCATGCGTGCACATAATTGGAACGGAATATGGTGCGTTTGGATCATCTTGTAGTTCCAATACGGTGTTTAGAATATCCGGAGAGACATCCACGTTCACTTGATTAACTTGCCCTTGAATAAGCTCATTTCCATCAACTTCAATCACGTTTGTAGAATTCCAGAATTCTTTAATAAGAGACTTGTACACCGGTGTTGAAAAGGTAATGGCTTTGTTGATCCAAGATTCCCTTTGCCATTGAGTAATCTCCTTAAATTCAACAATCTTTCCTTCAGGATCAAGATACGCGACCATGTTGTGACGAGGTTCGGACATGATTTGATTTTGTGTTTTGTCTGTTTTCTTAGTCGCGGGTTTGCGCTTCTGTTCTTTCGGGAGCCATTCTGTATACGAAAAACATCCACTATAAGTCATAAGGATATAATACTTGCAAAGTACATATATCTATACATGTTCATGTATACTATGAACAGTAAAACATGTATATACATACATACTATGAAAGTGTAATACTACTGATCAACATGAAAATTTTTCTAAGTGTTGGCCCACGAAGAACTGTCTTTGTGGCGAAGAACCCCCTCATGGTGAAGAACTAGTTTTTCGTCGCCATTACCCACGAAGAACCATTGGTCAAACAAAGTCAACATAACACAATAAAAGTCAACGAAAAATGGTTCTTCGTTGACCATGGGTCTTTCGTCAACAACAGTTTTGATGAAACACGTTCTTCGTCAGTTAGGGTTTTTCATCCAAATTGAATTTGGGGGTTTTCACTGCAAGGGTTTTTCGCCGATTAATGTTGAATCAACGGTTGATTCATAACAGCAAAACAACAAACACCTTTTTTTAAAACAAAATCACGAAGAACCAAAACCCAGATGTTTAACCGAACTCGGTTGGAACAAGAAGATACACCCAAACCTGTCAAACATAACAAAATCCCAAACCCCTGTTTTTAACATCCAAAACAAAAACCCAAAAGATGTACAAATCTACATACAGTTATCATGTTTATCAGTTTTTGATGAAAACCAAGTAAACAAAATAGAAAGTTATATGAAAGAATCAAAGATCAAAGGTCTCCGAAGGGGGGGGGGGGTTCAAATATTCGAGCAAAACAGAGATTCTTAATGGTTCGAATCATGTAAATGGTCCCTTTGTATACCTTGTTTTGATAAAAATCTCAGAGAAATCAAAGGTTTTTGAAGTCGGTTGAACGTATGGGGGGTAGCGTGGAAGAAGATGAATAGTCGAGTGGGTTTGAAAAAGTGGGATCAATAATGCACTGGGTCCCCTTTTTATAAACTGACTCCCGATGAAGAACTGAGGTTGACGAAGAACTAAATTGGGCCGACGAAGAACCTTAATGGGCTTAAACAGTTAGCCCATAATGAAGGTCCACGAAGAACCTAGGTTCTTCGTGAAAAGCTTGACGAAGAATGGTTCTTCGTCGAGATAAGGTTTTTCGTTGACCAAATGAGGTTCTTCGTTGACCTTTCACACACAAAATCACCAAGTCTGAATTTTAAACAGATTTTACAGATTGAACAGATTTTCCTTTGTGTTAAGTTTACCAAAGGCAAAAAGATCTTTATGAAATAGTGAAATCACAAACAAGTCGGTTTCGGGCTTTCCGGCAGAAAACATTCAAGTTTCAACTTCGGCTGATCAATAGAACTTTACAATTATACTAAAAATGAAATTGAAATGCGGTAAAGTAACGACAAATAATAATAAGCCGTAAAAGACTGTACAAAAGCAAACTTTTGCGAGTTTCAAGGTAAATGAATCATAACAGCTTACGGTCTTTGTCAACATGGTTTTTGTTTCGGTTTAAATCTTTAGATAAGTATACTACCACAATTATCAATATTGTTGTCCACATAAGCTCAAACTGATCAAATGTAATCAAAATTAGGAGATACAATTTACGGTAAGAATTATACTTACAAGTCGATGTTCATCCACTCACGACACATTCCCGTATCAAGGTATGCATGAGAGTTCATCTTACCCGTGAGTATACCGCTTATCAACTTTTTGACCGTATAAAAAGATGTGAGATACTCACTTATTTTTTATTGAAAACAAGCCCTATGTGATAGAATCACTTATTGATGAGAAACTTGATTTTCAGATGCATGAGGGCATAGTAGCAAGTCCGTGAAACGGTTAGTACCATCGTACAGACAAAGAGATGAACTTGACTCCCGGATAAGTGTGATATTTTATCACTTATTTTTTTTGGACATGTGATTGTTGATCATTAATTGAAGTTGCATTTGTCAATTGAGGAAAGGGGCTTGTATTGAACACAAAAGCCGTTTGCAATTTTGGTTGCTGACTGGAACTAGTTGTAGGATTAATCCCTCCAAAGTACATTTCCGGATTTTGAGGAACTGTAATGCGTTTAGCCTTCCGGATTTCTTCTTCATTTTTGTTTTCCAACTTCTGAACGAATTCATAGATACTGACAGTATCTAAAACACTCGTATGCTTTAACAATTCAATGAATGGACTCCACTTTGGGGGTAGAGCATCAGCAAACCTTGCAACCATTTCCTGTTGAGTTGCAACAACTTGATAAGAAAGCATATCACTAAGTAAATGATAAAAACGAGTTGTCATATCATTTAATGTTTCGTTTTCCATGACTAGAAATGCTTCAAATTCATTTTTCAACAAATCTTTGCGTGTCTTCCTTATAGCCGCATTTCCTTCTCCTCTTGTTACCAAGACGTCCCATAAGGCTTTCGTGTTAGTATAATAAGCGAATTGATGATAAATGTCTTTGTGGAGTGCTTGCGTAAGGATAGTAAACGCCTTCTTTTCCAGATCATATGCCTTTTTGTCGCTTTCCAAATATTTGCCAAGGTCGTTAGATTTGATCCTGCTTCTTCAAGAGCTGTGTTATATGGCGTAGTGAAACACGTCAATAGCTCGGTGTTTTGCCCTAGAACATAAGTGTGAAATCGACCTTTCCAAGATGGATAGTCGTTCATATGATTTTGCTTTGGCGGGCGATTGTTGCTACCAGTTTCACTTTCACTCAATAGCAAATTCTGAATGCTTTGATTTTGATTCGCTACGGATGTCCATTGACTTGCAGTATTTTTTTTTTGTTGTGGCATCATATTTTTGATCCAAGACATTGCGGAGGTCGGATCTTGACTTGAACTTGAGCTACTGCTCCAATCCCATGGACTAGTAATCATATTTGATGTATGAATGAGAATACCTGGTCACAAACTTGAAATGAAACAGTTAAATAACTTTTGCAAAGCTTCTGTTTAAAATTTTACAGGTGACACCCACGAAGAACTAGGTTCTTTGCGAAAGACCAGGTTAGACGAAGAATGGTTTTTCGTCAAAAACAATTACTACGAAGAACTGGTTCTTCGTCAACAACACCTTTTCGAAGAAAATTTGATGAAAGACCTGATTGTTCGTCGCTGGGTTCTTCGTTGACAATCAGACACAGAGTTGTTGAGATATTTTCAAAAAGCAAATGTTATCCTTGTCCTGACGCAGACACCTTTGTCAACCTAAGAACATGTCTGGTTTACCAACCCATCATGTGCACCGAATTTTCAACAATTTTATTTTAATTAAATTCAAGAACACCTTTGAAGATATGAAGAACCCCTTGAAGATATGAAGAACCCCTTGAAGATATGAAGTTTCCGGCCAAACTTTTCACCGGAGAAATTTTCGAAACACAAAATTTGCTTAAACTTTCAATAAAGACCCAATTTTAACATGTAAACATGCAATATAACAAGGTTTTTGATAAAACTTACAGCAAACAACAAGATTTTAACTGATTTTAAAGAGTTTTTCCATAAATTATAAATGTCAAATGAGCACAGTTTCTGAAAAACACATAAACCACTTGATAAAACACAACTATGTTTGGTTTTAAACAAGGATAAGAGCCAACGCTCTGATACCACTTATAGATCCGTTTTTCTCGGAGGATGGATTACGAAAACCTAATCCTTGTTCAAACACAATCACGAGTGTGGAATCCCCCGTGACGATGCAAACCAAACAAATTATAGCAAACACAACGTAACCAAAAGATTCACTTTCTATTGATTAACGGGATGACAAAAGATTACAAACACATACACACAATATTTGATAATACTCTCAGTAGGTTATGCTCTCATTGCTTCACACAGAAGACAAAGTGTGCTTTATATACTGCAGCCCAGCCCACTACACTACGAAGAATGTAAATGGGCCGACGAAGAACCTAAGCCCACGAAGAACCAGGTTCTTCGTCAACTGTTGCCACGAAACACCATGTGACGAAGAAGGAGTTCTTCGTCACACACCATTAACGACGAAGAAGGTTCTTCGTGACAGATGACATCCCACGAAGAATAGGTTCTTCGTGGGGAGGCTGCAAATCAGTAAAGCTGCAAACTGTTAGACAGTTTGCAGCAAAACATAAATACACACACAAACATAACAGACAAACTAAATGCAACATGCATCTAACAGTTTGCAGCAAAACATAAATACACACACAAACATAACAGACAAACTAAATGCAACATGCATTAGTTCAACATACATAACAAAGAGACATACGTCGTACCAAAGTTAGATAGGAGGATATCCGACTTGGTCAACTAGACGGAAACATTACAGACTCGATAAACAAAAGACCGTACTAATAAATCGTAAATAAGAACAAGTTACAGACACAAAAATATGCACCAACAAAAAGAGTTACTAACGTGGGGCTAGCTCACTTTATAGAGGCTATTGCCTCTTTGACTATATGGTGTGGGAGGGCATGAAGAGGAGCATTAAGCGCCACATGGTAGCCGTCACGTTAGCAAGGGGGCGTGGTAAAAACAAGCACAGGGTGGGAGGGGCGTCAAAGTGGGCGTTTTAAAAATAAAATAAACAAATAATACCAATTAACCAATCAAAACTTACCCAAAATCCACCCACCAATGAAATGTCGCCACGTCACCACCCATTTGCCCTCCACCCCGGTGAAAATTAGGGTGCCCCCTCCCCCACGCTAACATCAACGCCATACACGGGGTGGTGTAGCGGCGTGGTTGAGGCCTCCACACCAATCTTAGTTGGAGGTTATGGGTTCTAAGCCAGGCAAGGGATCTATATGTAGAAATTTTGGGAGTTTTGCTCTTCTTATCCGAAGGGTCTCTTGGGTGGTGTTTTTAAAAAAATGTAATATCTAGTTACAATATATGAAAGCAAGTAGAGAAATTTTTTTATTTATTATGTGACCCGACCCGAGTGAGACAAATTTTTTATGTATATTTTGCGATACAACTCCATCGACCTCACGAAAGGCATTTCTGGTCCCCCACTAATTATTGTCGGTTACATAGGAGAAGCTAGAGTTCTTGACCCATTAAAACCTGGGTCATTTGCCCCAAACAAGAAGCAAAGTTGGATTGATAAGTTTCATACGTTTCTTCTGGCTAAGGGAAGTCTGATGTTTAAAATTTGCCAAATCATAGAAAGTATCTATGAATAGTGTTGTAAAAATCCTGAATAGTCTCCGATTAATCACTAATCGGAGGTTCACCGATTAATGACCGACTAGGCGGTCAATGGCGGTCCTATTCTGACCAAAATTTGGCCAGATCCCAGCCAAATTTCGACCAAACCTTATAAAATCTAGTCAATTACTTAAAATGGGTCAATAAGAGCATAAAACATGTCTACTTTAAAAAACTATATATAAAAATGTGTGTGTATATATATAACTAAAAATTACATATAGAAATCCCGATCCGACTAATTCCGATTAATCCCGATTAATCGCTAGTTGGTACCCCACCGACCGACTAGCGCCTAGCGATTCTTACAACCCTGTCTATGAAGCTTTGGATGTGTGGTGTTGGACGGGGCATTGACCTGGTTTGATGTTTGTAAATGAAAATAGTTAAATAGGCAACAAGAAAATTTTTATGTAACTGGTCAGGATGACATTGGTTCACTTGGTGGTATCTACCCATAGATATCACATACGTTGCAATTGAGTTAGGTGTACTGGTCCCGAATATTTAATAGTGGCAATACCACCCCGTGCACCCTTATGGATGACATTGGTTCACGAGTGATGGTGGTGGTATCACGGACCACCCCGTGCACCCTTATGGAGGAAATTTCTTTCGTGGGAGAACATTGAAGGATGGCTAGTTTTGACCTTTTTTAAGTAAATTGTCAGCTTTTTTATTTATAAAGAAAATCTAATTCCTGGTTGAACGAATGGAAAAATAACTTCCCGAATTTTGGCTTTATATATATTAACACATAAAAAGGCAATGAACTCCTGAGAAAGACACTTAAAATAATCAGTGCATTGATATGAATCAAACCAAAATATTACTCCCTTCTATTACCTTCTTCTTTCTCATGCTAAGAAGTTCTGGTTCATCATTAGAAACCATAACTGTGCATCAAAACTTGTTAGATGGTGAGACCATTGCTTCACGGAACGCAAAATTCGAGCTAGGATTCTTTAGCCCAGGCAGTTCCAAATATCGATACCTGGGGATATGGTTCAAGAACACATCACCTCATACGGTTGCATGGGTTGCTAACAGGGAAACACCACTTACTGATTCATCTGGCATGGTCAAATTGGACAGCCAAGGGATCCTGTCTCTTGTTAATAGTAGTGGTACCACCATTTGGTCATCCAACTCCTCGACATCTGGCACAACTGTCAATCCCGTAGCACAACTCTTAGATACGGGCAATCTGGTAATTAAGAATGAAAATAAAACCAACAAGAATATTTTCATTTGGCAAAGTTTTGATTACCCTGGAGATACCTACTTACCAGGAATGAAGGGTGGAAAGAACTTCATAACAGGACGAGAGATGGGCTTGACATCATGGACGAGTGCAGATGATCCTTCA
Organism: Helianthus tuberosus; assembly: GCA_030545235.1. NCBI lineage: Eukaryota > Viridiplantae > Streptophyta > Magnoliopsida > Asterales > Asteraceae > Helianthus > Helianthus tuberosus. The sequence continues at coordinate 16,520 of JARYGA010027829.1, forward strand.
CCAGGTAATTATACACTCCGGTGGTCAATGGTTAAGGGTAACTATCAGCAAGTATATGTTTGGAAAAACTCTGTTATTGAAACAAGGCTTGGGCCATATAATGGCATAGCGTTTGCTGGCCAGCCAAGCTATAAATCTAACCCTGTATATACATCCAATGTTGATATGATTGTCAATGAGAATGAGATGTATTTTGCATTAACTTTTAAGAGCCCCTCTTTGTTGTTAAGGTTGATAGTGACTCCAGGTGGGAAGTATGAGATCTGGCATCTAGATATGCACAAGCAAGAATGGACACAGGATTTCAGCTTTCCGTCGGATACATGTGATAGTTATGGACTATGTGGTCCGTATGGAAGCTGTAATGCTGTCACCTTTTATACTTGTGGTTGCTTGAAAGGATTTGAACCAAACTATCCACAAGATTTGAGTCCTTCTAATTGGAGTAGTGGATGTAGGCGAACTAAATCTTTGGATTGTGCCCCCGAAGAGGGATTTCTAAAGTTCTCAAGCATGAAATTGCCGGACACTCAGAATGCTGTGCTCAATGCCAAAATGAGCCTTCAAGAATGTGAGATCACTTGCAAGGGTAACTGCTCATGCACTGCGTTTGCAAACCCAAACATGACTACTGGTGGAGTTGGATGCTTGCTATGGTTTGGTGATCTTATTGATGTCCGAGTGTACCAACTAAACGGGCAAGATCTTTATGTTAGACTGTCAGCCTCCGAGTTATTAGGTAAGCTAATACATCACAAAAAATAATGTCCTTCATGTATATACGAAAGCATTTTAATTGATTATGTTTTTATCCAAGCTATTAATTAAGCTTAGTGGTCGATTTTTAAGATTTTACAAACTAAATGAATGGGGGCTTATATGTGTTTTTGTAGCAAAGACATACTATTTATTGCTGTACTCATATAATTTATTACTAGAAATTTGGCATTATTTTGTTTGCTTTGACATTGTAATTGTTACAGTTAATTCGTCAACGATTGGTGGAAACCATGGATTTCTTACTAGATTCCCAAGAGAGAGACGAGCAATTATTACAATCAGTTTGTCAACATCAGCAGGGTTGGTTGTGATATTTGCAATCTGCACATGGATTAAGAGAAAGTGTAGACCAGATGTAGAAAGAGAAGGCAAGTGAAATTGATCTTATTAGTACCTTATAATCAGATTTTGAAAATAAGTTTTGTCTCAACTTATTATAATTTTCTACATGCAATAGTAAGGGTCCTTGAAAAGGACCACAGTAGCAGAAGGAAGGAAAATATAGAGTTGCAAGTGTTTAGTTTATCAACAATTTCTAGGGCAACTAATAAGTTCTCTATCGACAACAAGCTTGGAGAAGGTGGGTTTGGTCTTGTGTACAAGGTAATGAGGCATGGTAATTAATATCAACACCAATGGGTAAAGAAAACTATATGTCTAATAATTTTAAAATCATCCAGGGTGTGTTAGAAGAAGGCCAAGAGATTGCTGTAAAGCGGCTTTCAAAGTCATCTAACCAAGGGCTTGATGAATTCAAGAATGAAGTTATATGCATTGCCAAACTTCAGCATAGGAATCTTGTGAAGCTTTTAGGATACTGCATTACAGGAGAAGAGACAATGCTTGTTTATGAATACATGCCTAACAAAAGCCTGGACCGGTTTATATTTGGTTTAGCTCTCTTTCAAATCCATAGAAGTATTTTGTACAGTATATATAAAAGTAATACTTTTAAATAATATAGGTAAATGAATCTATTGCATATTCATATTCATCAGATGATTCAAGGAAGTCGTTACTTAACTGGCCTCAACGTTTCCACATCATCCATGGGATTGCTCGAGGTCTTCTTTATCTTCATCAAGATTCCCGACTTAGAGTTGTGCATAGGGATTTGAAAGCAGGCAATATTTTGCTTGACCATGACATGAATCCAAAAATATCAGACTTTGGTTTGGCTAGAATGTTTGAAGGACATGAGAATGAAGCAAAAACAAAAAACGTGGTGGGAACTTTGTAAGAATCCCTCAACTTTTTTTTCTTTTTTATTATCTTTTACATATTTTCTTTGTTTATTGATGATTTGCATGGAGTTATATATATCTTCTACACAGTGGCTACATATCTCCAGAGTATGCAGCAAACGGTTTGTTCTCGGTTAAGTCTGATATTTTTAGCTACGGGGTTCTGGTGTTGGAGATAGTAAGCGGAAAGAAAAATAGAGGTTTTTTTCATGAAGATGACCTTGATGTTAACCTTCTTGGACATGTAAGTGTGTTAAATATGATCATTTCATTAATAAATTGAACTAATCTACGTTGGTCACTTGGATTGATATAGGCTTGGAGACTTTACAAAGAAGGCAAGTCTCTTGATCTAATTGACGCATCATTAGGAGAGTCGTGGTCGATTAATGAAGCGCTGCGATCAATACACATTGGTTTATTATGTGTACAACATCGAGCAGAAGATAGACCTACCACAGCGGTTGTGGTTGCTATGTTGGCTGGTGAAGGATCACTACCTTCTCCCAAAAAACCTGCTTTCTTCATTAACGGAAGTGAAGGTAACTCAGTTCCAATTCGCTCATCATCCATTAATGGAGTGACACAAAGTGAAATAGATGGCAGATAATGAGGTAAATGGAAGATGTAATTTAATGTTCAACATTCCATTGGTAATCTAATCCTAGGGCAGTGGAACCTGGTCTATATAGAATTTGCGCATCATGGAGTAGTGGAGCTTTGGAGAATGCCGTTTACTTGCTATATTTTATGTTAACGTGGGTCATGTAGTTCGTTTATTTAGCTAAGTCATTGGTAGTTAGTTTTTTCCATGTTCTTGTTATGTTATCCCTTGTTTAACTCTTGATTTGTTATTAAATAAACATTGAGTCTCTAATATTCGGGAGTCTCTCTAAAGCCTGATTATCCAACATGGTGGTATGATACGTATACAATGGATTCAATGGCTCTTGCCCACTCGTTTCCTGACGGTGATCTAGTGATCCATGACCCAGTCAGTTATTCGGTCAAATAGTCAAGTAACAGTTGCTAAACATGGGGAAATAGAAGTAGTGGGGGGATGAATGTTAGCGGGACAATTACTTGGTATTATTTTCTGCTATTAACATATGTTTGATGTGTTAGATTAAGTTAGCTTTATAATATCAGCGCCTCTCAAATCGGGCTGACTATCCCTAGCATTTCATTAAAGGAATATTGGATTTTAATAATTTCAAATATTCGTCGTTGGCTACCAACAATCCCAACTTTAAAAATAACCACTGGCAGTCCTAACTATTAACATATTGGTCTCCAATGCACCTTGACTAACAGAACACTAACGTCGTTAGTCTCCGGTCGCCGGAAAACGTTTTTGGCCGGAAAACTCAACATAACATTTTCGTACCAAACCTCTTTGTAACCTTATTATGGATCTTTAGAAACTTTTTTCTAGTAAAATCCCCAATTATTAAAGTTGTCGGAAAACTCCTTTTTCGCCGGAAAACTTCTTTTTATTCGGAAAACTCAACTTTTTAGCTAGAAAACTTAACATTTTCATCCCAAACCTCTTTGTAACCTTAAATCGGACCTTTAGAAACTTTTTTTCTGGCCAAAAACGGTTTTCCGGTGACCGGAGACTAACGGCGTTAGGGTTCTGTCAGTCAGGGTCTATTGATGGCCAATATGTTAATAGTTGGGACTACCAGTGGTTATTTTTAAAGTTGGAACTGTTGGCCGCCAACGGCGAATAGTTAGGATTATTAAAATCCAATATTCCTTCATTAAATAAATAGTAGAAAATCCCAATTCTTAACAATGGTTCCATTGCCGGGAAACATGATGGTGTAAAACTGGAGTAGCAATGGTAATCTGATCAAATCGCCACCCAATTAGCCGCCATAATCGCCAAGCTCGCTGCCATAGAATCACAATGGATGAATGATATTACAGTGCACAAGATCGTGATGTTTGGAAAACCAACCAAGCATCACCACCCACATCATCTACACCTCAACACTCTCCCTGATTTCAGCACGAAACACAATCTCAAAGCCTGCCTTCAAACCCTCGCAAAACCACCATGCCAACAGCCACCAACACCGCTACAAAGACCAACACCAAACCGGGCAACGGTACCAAAACCGTCGATTGTATCGTCTATACCATTACCAAAACCGAATGTATTACACAACCAAAATTATGCATCCATGCATCCCCATAACCAATTATCAGGTTCACTACTCACCTTCTGGCCCAACCAAAGCATTAAATATATGCTTGTTTGGTACTTTCTTTTGAAACCCACCACACAATAAAAAGCCTCAATGAAGATCGTGTGTCCATCTAGAAGTCTTAGACAACTTGTTCATACGAGAGACTCTGTACGAAAGTGTAGAAGGATGGCGCGAGTGGCGTCCACCATGGCATAAAGAAGCAACTCAGAAATGTTATGACTTGTTGGAGCATCAGTTCCTTTCTTTTCGATTTGAGGACAAGTCTATTCTCGAGGCGGTATATATTGATACATATCCAATGGATTCAATGGGTCTAGCCCACCCATTTCCTGCAGGTGATCTAATGATCCATGGCCCTGTCAATGATTCAGTCAAGTAACAATTACTAAACATGGGGAAACTGAAGTAGTGGGGTGAATGTTAATGGGACAATTACTTACTATTTTCTTCTATTAATATTTGTTTGAGCTGTTAGATTAGATTAGCTATTGAATTCAAAATATCAGTATTTGTTTTTATAATCGGAGATCCGACCCCTCTCGAATCAAGCCGACTATCCCTTGTATTTCAGTAAATTAATAGTAGATTATCCCTTGTTCTTAACATGGTATAGAGCCACCGTCAAAGAGTGTGAGTTTATCATTCCTTGGTTAACAAGACTAAGGGGCTGTTTGGTAGCCTCTTAATGACCATTCAGATGCTACCTCTTAATGGTTTAAAACCTCTTAATGAATAAGAGGTAACCTCAAGTCTGAATGGTTAAGAGGTAACCTCTGAATGGTAAATCATCACATGTCAGATTTTTTTACCTTCTCATTGGTAAAATTCTTAATGGTTCCATTAAGAGGTAGCCTCTTAATGACAATTCAGAGGCTACCAAACAGCCCCTAACTCTCCTTTCGAATTAGCTCAACCTCTTACTCTTATTATGAAAGGTGTGTGTGTATGAAAACGCTACTTAGACCAAAGGGATTGTGGGAACTTATGTATTGAGGCTTTGCTGTTGCAATCACTGGTCAAGATCAATTATGAGAAAACACTAAGAAAGACGCTAGATCACTTGCCTTCATTCAACAGGGTGTCATGATATTGCATTCTTCCATATTGTTTCAGCTCTATCTGCGAAGAAGTCTTGGAGTCTTCTTCAAACTGAGTTTAGGGAGACTCGAAGGTACTTAATGTCAAATTGCAATGTTTACGAAGGGAGTTTGAAACACTCCAAATGCAGGAAAATGAAGCCATCTCAAACTTTCATATCAACATTATGCAGATAACGAACCACAAACTAGCCTAATGGAGGATTAGATTGACATGGAGAAGGTGCTATGTAGTTTGCCATCTAAATAGGAAGTACCATCCACCAATGAGAGAAAGAGGGCGAGGAACATCTCAGGCAAGAGGCCATGGATGTGGGCGATCCTTTAGTAGTGGAATAAGTAGCATCCAATGCTAAAATTGCAATGGTCTCAGGCATGTAAAGGCTAACTGCTACGCAGAACATCATGTGAATGCAACACTTAGGGGGTGTTTGGCCTAGCTTTTATTTTTTTGGCTTATGCTTATATTTTAAAGTAGCTTATGCTTATTTTCTTTCATTTGATAAGCTATTTTTAAGTGTTTGGATTAGCTTAAATTCTACAAGTTGATAAGCTCATTGGAACCATGAAATTTTCACGAGCTTGTATTATGGGAAGGGGTATAATATCATTGTGTGTATCATTTGAGGGCAATTGAGTAAAAAACCATCTTCTTCAAATAAGCTTATTCAAATAAGCTAAATAACCATCTTCCCATAAGCTTCTTGGAATTAGCTTATATAAGCTAATAAGCATAAGCTTAAAAAGCTAAACCAAACACTCATTAGTGCTTATTTTATAAAAATAAGCTAAAAAAGCTATAAGCTTAGATAAAAAAGCTAGGCCAAACACCCCCTTAATAATGACCATCTTGAAGAAGATGATGCCGAATTATTTTTGGCAATAGAATGGTGTGAGACCAAGGTAGATCAAGATGTTTTTATGGCAAACAATGGCGGTAAGGGAATCAATGTGTGATTCTGAGATAGTGGAGTGGTTCAATCATGTGACTTGATCTACATTTTATACTCTAGATAAAGATATAAAGCTATAGAGAAGATGGATAATGGAAAAAATATCCATGTCACTAGGTAAAAGCAAAACACTCTCAACTTCAATTTTCTTTAGCCTTCGGGCACAATCTTCTAGGTGTGGATTAAATGATAAAGGTTGGATATGCCTTATTGTTCAATGATGAGGCATGCGTGATCACACTCAAACGATCTAAAAAAAAGGGTAATTGCACGGTACCCCTGACCGCGGAAGGGATCCCTTCCCAGTTCACCACCCGACAAGGATCCCTGGCGGCAAATACCCATAGCCATCAAAGAGGGGTAAGAAACATGTTTCAAACCCGATACCTCGAGTGTCCTCGGTCCGGCTTTAAAGCGGGTGTCGGTGGCCACCAAAGTGGCACTAATGGGAATTGAACTTGAGTCTCCATTGGAGAACCCAAGTCACTCCACCACTAGGCCACTTGTAGTGAACATGTCTACAAGTAAAAATGACAACCAACGTTGTTTTTTAATTGAATGTTACATAAGTATATGCTACAACTCTTGTTGTTTTATAGCCAAACTTAGCCTAGTGATCCTTCATTATGGCATCTTCTTTACGGTAAACTATATAGGTCTACCAGTGTATGCGTTATGCGTGAGAGTTACATTTTTGGTAAACAAACAAGACAAGCATTCCCCAATCATGCATTGGAGATCTTTTTAGGCACATACTTCTCTTAGTTCTTGCACACTTGTGTGAACCTATACCCAAAGAGTCCCTTGAAGGTAATTGATGGTTGAGTTAACTGTTTGTGTTTAACGTGTCTAATATGACGGGGCAACCCTAAAGCGGACAATATTGGTGGTACGAGAGGTCAAATATCAGTCGTGACCAGGAGAGATTCTTGGTTCATAAGGCATGTCTCGCCTCAAATATTACCAATGCATTTTGGGTGCGTTGAGTTTACAATGCAATGGTTTATGTGGTCAAAAAAGAAACTTTTGATAATGTTGATGAATGTTTTGTGCGGTCAAAAAGAAACTTTTGATAAAGTAAAAGACGATAATGTAATGGAATGATTTCAATCTATGAAAACACGAAGATGACAACTCTATTAGGTATTTGTTTACCTTTATTTATTATCATTTTTTATTATCGATGATTGCACGGTATTTTTTTTTTTTTTGGATACCTCTGAATTCGTAGGCTAGATCCGCCACTGGAAATCCCGATGGGTAAAATGTTGTGATAAAGGCTAAAGACAAAGATGTACATAGTTACCTATGGAAACATGTGGCAAAATAAATGGAAAAGTTGTAAAAGAACAGAATGGATATACATACAAATATACAATTGTACCAGGATGTGAGGTCTATTCTCACTTTTGTCTACCTCTACATGTTATTTGTACATATTTAACTTACCTGACTGATTTTCTTTGTCGACTACACTTTTGATTGATTTTGGCTAAGACCGTGAACCGAATCATCTTTTTGTTTGATATATATTTTTTTTTTATATCAGAAAAGTTGTGAAGGGTGGGGTTCGGATACAAAGTCTATTTTTTCTACAAAGTCATAAAACACTACAATTTCAACCCTAATAGTTCATAAAAACTTCAAACACGCCATCGTATAACTATGAATATAAAACACAACATGATAATTAACATAAAACACACTAATGTTTGTTATTCGATAAACAAAGCCTTATCATCCAAAACACAACACAAAACCCACAAAAATGGCGTTTTAGTAATCACTTTGTTATTTGTGGGTTTTGAGTGTGTTTTATAGTTGACATCACGGTGTTTTACGACTTTTTATTCTTTGTAAGAAAAATGGACTTTGTAGATATTTAAAATTAAAATCAATTTAGTTTTTTAAATTACAATTAAATGATGTTTACATTTCTTTATCAGTGATGTTTGTCTCCAATGACTGATATTTAAGGAAAACAATTGATGTGTATACACTCTGAATGCGTATATTAAACACGTTACGTTTCTTTAACAACATAGAAAGTAAGAATTCCTCTTTGGATAATAGGTATTGTAATTGGTTTGGTAGGCCTTTATTTGGAATTCATATTTTAGATCTCGTAATCAACAATAAACAAGATACATTAACCATAGAAATTTACATAAGAACGACAGCTAAAAAGACAACAAACTGCGGCCTGCTTTTGAAGAGTTATTAGATTTTATCACCCTCAACTATTGGCTATTGGTCGCTGCCACCCCCAACTATCACTTTGATGCTCGTCACCCCCAACTTAACACTTAGTGTGTTCTGTCACCATGTCGTTAACTGATTACTAACTTTTGATCCTGTTACTATACTTTTTGGGGTGTCATAGGGATCTTGGGAAGGTTTTAGTGATATTAGGACACCCCTAAAGTATATTAACAGGATCAAAAGCTAGTGATCTGACAAAAAACACTAAGTGTTAAGTTGGGGGTGGCGAGCGTCAAAGTGATAGTTGAGGTGGCAGCGGCCAATGGCCAATAGTTAGGGTGGAGGGTATAAAGCTCGGGGACTTGAGCGGGGAGGGTATGTCACCGATCGGTGACTATACCGTGTGTTTGAAGATGCGCGGTGACCAAGAGAGAGGGTGTCGAAATCGGTGAACTTTCACCGATTGGATTGATTGTGATTGATGGCTTTTTTGACCGTTGCAATTTATTTTTTTTGACCGTTTTTTTTTTTTTTTTAACGTTATTTTATAACCGTTATGTTATTTTTTTATATAAACTCAAATTTTCAATCATTTTTAACACACAATTCTTTCAAAAATCTCTCTTTCTAGACCCACAAACACCATGGATAAACAAAACAAAGGTGAACCCAAGAAAAAAGATTCCGCTAGCTGAGGATCGGATTCAAGGAAAAAAGTTTCGCAAACGAGACAAGGTGATTTTAGAGGTTCAAGTGCACCGGTTCAAACCTCCTACGGATATTCACCAACCACTCAACCTCAATTTTTTTACCCTCAAACTCAACCATCTTTTTTCACCCAACCTACTTTTCCACCACAAATATTTTCACACCCAAGCTTCACAAACGAGTTCGATCCATTTGGATTTAGGACCCCGCCAATTCAATCACCAAGAGAGAATGTCGAGCGCCCACTTCCTATCTACGATGATTTAAAGGTTGTCCCTGAAACACAACATTTGGATGTAGATAGTGGTGAGGACGAAGAAGAATATGAGGATGAAGACGATGATATTGGTGAAGCAAGTGACCCAAAACAAAAGGGAGTCAAGGCGGAGCGTCAAACTTGGGCGAAAACACATGAAGAGGCCTTAGCCAAGGCATGGGTTCATTGTTCTTTAAACAAGAAAAAAGGAAATGCACAAAAAGGGGACAGTTTTTGGAAAAAAATTCTCGCCCATTACAACGAACACGGTCGGCGGAAGTACTCGAATAGTTCATCAAGTACGTTCAAAATGGATCCCAATGTTGAGTAAGATAAACCACTTCAACGGTCTTTGGCAACAAGCGGTAATATTTTATTTGTAATGTGTTTAATTTTCCATAACATTTAAAAAATAATTTCCATAACATTGTTTATGTTTAATTTTTTTTTACTTTATATTTGTTATCTATGTAGGATCGTATTCGTGGTAGTGGGGTTAGCGACCTCGACGTCATGAATAGGGCTTTAAGTGATTTCAAAAAAAAATATCCGAGTGGTTTTCAACATATTGAGGCATGAGAGGTCGTTCGTAAACATGACAAATGGGCAACGGTACCATTGTTGGGTGAAGATAGTGGAAGTTCGGGACAAAAAAAGAAAGTCGCCCGATTCGGGTACACCGGGAACTGAGTCACCGATCGATATACCGGACATAAACGTAGACCCGTCACCAACAAGACAAAAAAAGGAAAGACAAGAGGCCCGCATCATCATCAAACGATAGCCAAGATGTAACATCCCGAAAATATAAAACACTATATCAGAATTATAAAGCCTAAATAAATGGGAGTTTACTAACTAGAAATTTTAACCTAGTTAGTTAACTAGTCTAGAAATAGCCTATAGAGTGATTAAAAAGCTATCAAACCATATGTTGAACAAAATAGAGGGACCAAAGTTGTAAACTCTAAAACTTAATTAAAGTTTATCAAATAAAAATAAACCAAACACCCCAAACCAGGGTGTTGGTCGATCAGAGAGAAGCAGGGGGCGACACCCCAACCCAAGAACCCTAATCACACAAATCTCTTAAATTGAAGATGAAATTCTGATCCAAAACGAAATCCGAGTTTAGATTATCGATCCTCATCACAAGAGAATCATAAGGTATGTAAAAATTCGTGTTAAATCCTTGTTTGAAATTCTCATGATTTTGGAAATCTGAAATTAGATGCTTGCATGTTTGTTACTTGGTTAGATTGAAGTTGAATAGGTGTTTAGAAGTACAACCTAGTTAACTATTTGAGAAATCATGCCCAAATTCAGAGAATTCTATGAATCCATGGAAGCTAGGTTATGGGTTTTATAAGATGATGATGAACACTAGGATTTGAATGATAATTCTAGCATAAATTTCATCATAGGAGGTAATTCCTGTGATATTGATGTTAAAATATGTGCAAGGTTACTAATTAAAGTGAAAATTGAGGTTTAAAGTTCAAGTCATGAACTTGGAAATGATGGCAGGAAAATCTGACCCGTTAGGTGTTTGTAGAAATGCCTAAGTGAGGATTTTTGATGTTAAATTTGATGAGAACGCAGATTTGATCATGTTTCACAATGATATGAATATGGTCATGGAAAGAGTTCTAAACAAGTTGTAAAACTGAATTTTCTAGGCAAAGAGTCCGGATCATCAAGCGGACAAGCCGAAGGGAATTCACGGGGGAAAGGCGTGCTCTAAAGGTACGAAATTGTCGTTTCGTTACATTATGTATTATTTGATAGATTTACGTTGTAGCTTGAAAACATGGTAAACAAGATGAATCAATACATTACGGAAGTGACTATTCGTCTTAATCTAGTGAGACGGGTCAAAACAATTGTTTGAATTTGAGGTTTGAATTACATGGTTTGATGATTAACTCTTGGTGTCTAAACGGGTCGAACAATCTAACAAGGCATGATTAAATCTTTGAATTATGATTGAAAGATCTTTGATGATTGGTTATTATATAACATTTAAGTAATATGAGGTTTTAAAGTTTCGGTATCATAGATGAATCGAAATTCGAGAGTTGAAATCTTGATGTAATGAATAAACAAACAAAACAGGAAATTCCCAGGTGATACCGTAAATTACGGTGTTACCGTAATTTATGGTAGATGCCAGAAAGTTTACGGTGAGGATCTACTGGTTTACGGTGGAACCAGGAATTTTCAGATGTTACCGTAAATTACGGTAATACCGTAATTTACGGTGGAGACAGGAAATTTTATATTTTTTTTTATTTATTTAAACTAATGTGTAACATATGTTTAACCTTATTTGCCCAAACTCAAAACTAATGTTCTAATGGTTTTGACCCTAGATGGCTAGATGGATCTTACGGATGGTGGTCAAGCAGTGTCAAGAACCGAACACGATAAATGAAGCTTCCGCTATTATATGAATCTTTTGTAGCTCTTGTTTATGGGTTGTAAACTCTTGTTAAACAATTTTTGAAACGTTTTAACTTAGTCATTAGTTGACTAAGGTTTTAATTACATATGATCTTTGTTAAAGAATGACGTGTATTTAAACTATATTTTGCTTAAATTTAAGGGTAAAATTTTAGGGTGTTACACAAGAGGCCCTCACCAAGAAGCTCGCGCAATACACTCTTTTGAAAGAAGAAAAAAAAAGCACGGGCGATAGAGTTGACGAATATACGAAAGAAACGCGAGGAAGACATCATAGCGTTAGTGGCGGAACAACGCGAGGCGGTGAAACAACTCATGTATGATCGGGATTTGAAGACATTTACTGAGCCACACGACCATGCTCCACCCGAGATGTTGCCATTTATTCTCGCGAGGAAACGAGATATCGCAAAAAAATATAATTGGCCATGCAATTTCTAAATATTAGTTTATTTTATGGTTTAATTTTTTAGTTTTAAATGTAATGTGTTTTTTTAATTTTAAATGTAATGTGTTTTTTTTTTAGTTTTAAATGTAATGTGTTTTTTTTTTTGTTTAGTTTAAAATATGTTTTATTTATTTATGCATAGTTTATAATTTTTAGAAAATAAAAAATATATAACTCAAACACCCTAGGGTGTTTGACTATACCCTCTGATTGAGTGCAAAATGGGGAGTGGAATGGGGAGTTGATATGGCATAATACTATTGGCTAGGATTTCACTCAAACACCCTAAGGTGTTTGACTATACACTCCACTGATAAAATCCAATAACCCTGATTTGAATAGCAAATCCAATTCTAACAGAGTATTATAACTACTATAAAAGGGTATTCGTGTCCCAATCTAATTACATTTACGGATGACTGTAACACTGACCTTAGAAGATGAGACAACAATATTAATCAAAATGAATAATTTTTGTAACAAACTTCGAATTAAATGGATGAGGCCGATGAGCTACAATTTTACATGAATCGTTCAGGTTTTAATTTTTCTACTATCGTGGTTCTTGGGCCGATATCCTTCATGGTCTCATGGATTAGCCCGTGTGTCATCATCGGCCCATTTAAAAAATGGACCAGTCCTCCACATAAATGTTTATATGCGTCCCAGAATTTCATAAAAATATTTATATGTAATTCAGTAATTGGACAATATATAGATGAGTGATATAAGTTAAATCATTTTATAAAACTAGTTCAGAACAAAATATCAGTATATAACCTTTATTTCATACCATCAGTCAACTTCACCGTCAACTAATTAAAAAATAATAATTTGACTTATTTTACAAACATTTTAATTTGGTGTGATAAATCCCATGTGTGTCCATAGTTAATGCCATCAAATTATTATACATTATTATACATATTATTACAAAGTGCTAATGAATAGTTACTATAATTATTTTGATTATTTTCTTTTTCAATTTTAATTAATAGCATTTTAATTTTAATTTAATTAATTTTATTTGAACTTAAAATTAAAATAACTCCAATTTTTAGGTATTTGTTTTTTAAATTTTAATAGTATTTTAACTACTTTGATTCTAAATTAAAAAAAAAAAACTAATTCCACATCTATGTTTTATTTTTGAACATTTGACGGTACGTTACCGCAAACATTGGATCGGTATCGGTTCAGTTTGTTACACTGCTTGTACAATACATGCACTTGGTAGAGTTGTATAAATAAAAAAACTTCGAAACCGAAAACCATAAAAATCAATACCAGTACCGCTACCTATGTTTTTTTTTATCGTTACAGTGTCTATTTATCAAACGAAAAAACCAATAAAAATAAATACCGGTACCAAAACAGATGTTGTCCGTTTCGGTTCACTACTGGCACGGTATCCGTTGTCAAACAAGAAACCATGAAAATGATTACATACCAGTACTAATGTTCGGCACGGTATGACAACGATACAGTATCAGTTTATCGAAAGCAAAAATGATGAAAATAAATATCGGTTTCGATACACATGTTGTTGAGTCGGTTTCAGTTCGATTTGGCACCATAGTGGCACACTATTCATTTTCAATAAAATTTATATCACAATGATGGAAAAAATAAACATAGAACACACTGGACTTATATCAACTAAACAACATTAGTGCAGGTATCGATATTTCGATCAATGTAAGATTTCCTCTTTTGATTATTGTAGTGTGTGCTGGTACCGTAACGAATCAAATCGATACCGACTGAATGTCCGCCGCGATGCGCGAGGGAAACTTACTAGTTATCATGGATGGAAACGAGCTAAGCTAAACATGAGGTATTTTAGATTAACTTACTAAAAACTCTAATTGGACTCGGCTCAGCTCGTTAACTAAAACATTCGGAGAAGATTGAACTTAAAAACAGCTAAAAAATCAAAAAATGAATATTTAGATTACCTTAAGTTAACTTTGAATTTTAGCGTACTTTAAAAACCTTTTATAAGAAGGTCTTGATTTTAATGTTCGCTTTATCCCTTACCCCGAAGAAAGATTAAGTTGCATCGATTCTTCCTCCTCCCATGTGACATTCAGCTTGATGACGAAGATCGGTGTGGTTCTCTATTTATCGTTCCATTGTGGTGACATATACGGGTCATCTACGAAAATATCACCAACGAACACATGAGAATCACCAATGAAAACAAATCCCTAAAAAAGAAATGCTAAAATTTTAAAATCCACTGTTGAATCAAAGATGGATTAGACTCATTTCATAGAATGATTATTATCATCTTAACGTCCATATTGTTGTTTATAAATCTTAATTTTTTAATACATTTCTCAATTCAAAATTCTTCGTACATGGGGAGGCCAGCAGATAGTGTGCAAAAAGAAAGGTGAATGTGAAGAAAGTAGAGAAATAACCCCACAAGAACTGACTACATCGTTGTATTGGTGTCAAACCTAATATTCTTACTGGTGAATTTCTTTTATCAACAAAAGATTCCCACCTTGATATTGACCATTCACAGGATTTTTATTTTTTACAGTAATCAGTAATTCAGTATTATTAAATATCTCGCATTCTACTTTTTTATGTTCTAACCAGTTGAATTTCCCTGGGTGTTGTGTGGAGATTAAGTTGTTATCGGTTCGTAACGCTGTATCTACGTTGCCGGCACTCAGTATAGCAATTGAAAGATAAAACCCAAAAAATAAAGTTGTGGTACGTCTAAAGTGTTTTGCATCGATCAAAAATCATAAAAACAAACACCGCTACAAGGTCCCGATAACACCGATACCGAAACCGATGTTCGGTCGGAATCGGTCCGGTTCTTCACGATACTGGTACTCGCTAAGGCTTACAACATTCATAAAACTTTATATTTTGAATACAACACAGTTTTCAATGAAGTTTATACGAGAACATCAAAAAGAATAAACTACATAGCGCAAAAAAGTTAAGTTGTTCATCATAGTAAAGAACAAAGAAATCAATTATACTTGACTTATTCAATTTTAATATAAATTTCATCGAAACTTATATAAAAATAAGCTTCGATGAAAGTTATATAAAAATACGATGAAAGTTTCGATGAAAGTTATATAAAAATAAGCATGTCTTTATGCATAATGGTATTTTGAGAATTTCATAAAAATCGTTTATCGAAAGTTATTGACATAAAAAATATGCACAAAATTAATTAGAAAATTAAATAAAAAATAATAGTAAGAAAAAGTTTATTATTTAAGTCTTCACAATCCACGCTAAATAAAATATGTGCACACACATGCTAGAGGGTTCTCTGCGCGATACAACAGAGAACACAAAACAATGGTGGTTTCACATAATGATGACACGTGACAGTGATTTCTGACCTAAATAGCAACGCTTGCAAGCAGAAACAAAAATAGTTAGAAGATCCTATCGGTTACGGCAGAGGAAACAAAAACGCTGATATTGATCACTTTGTACAATTCCATGTATATGCTTATTTTCTTACAATCAAGGATCCTTTCACATAACTTCTTTTTAAACATCCATAATTTTACGTATTTAGCTTTAAAAAGCTATACCATATGTTTCAAAAAATGTAATTAGTGAAAGTTTTAAAATTACCTTTTCTCCTCTCCTCATATTTTTTGTTATACAGTATGGATTAGGGATAGCAAAAAAACCCGGGACTGACTTGTATACTAGAAACCCAAAATATTCGAGTCATGTATTCTATTCTCGAAAACCGGTGAGTATGGGATTAGAAAAAATGCAGGTATGGGATGGGTATAGAATTAGGTGATACATGGCCCGATTACCCGAAATTATATACCTATTTACCCAAACTATATACCCGAAAGATATCCCAAAAATACTTCTAATTTTTTTTGTTTTTTCCCTAACCCTTGTTTAGCAAGCCTTTATTCAAATAGCTTTATTACTTGAAAACAAACTTTTTTATTTGAGATATATATCTTGATTATATTATTTATATTTGTATGTTACAAAATCAAATTACTCTTTTTGAAACTTATATCATGTTGATCAACATTTACATATTTCAAATATTATAAACTTTTGTAATGATAATATGTACGTAGTTACTAGATTTTTAATTAAATTTAGTTATGACAAAAATAAAAATTAGAATGGTAAGAAAAATGTATTTACAAATCTTAAGCATACTCGATACTGGCGTGTATGCCCAATACTCGGTGAGTAATCATTGGATATATACGCGTCAGTATTGTGTCAGGTATAAGACACAGTTTTACAATCGGGTATGGGTACGAGATTACCAATACCAAGCTCGAACCCGGCCCATTACCATCCATAGTGTGTGTATATATATATATATATATAGTGAAGGTGTGTTGTACATTCTGCTTTAATGTACGAGCGTATGCAATGCAAAGTTCGCACGTTATAATCTCAGAAAGGAAATCTCGCATGTTGTAAAAACCAAAAGTCGCATGTTCAAAAAAAAAGTCGCATGTTCTTAAAAAAACCAAACTCTCGCATGTTCAAAAAAATCGCATGTTGATACTGTGTCTCATACGCATCGTACGTTAAGGCAATTT
>JARYGA010027830.1:0-35816 GCA_030545235.1 Helianthus tuberosus
CGTATATAAAGGGTCAAAAAGATAATGTTACCCCTGTTTTTGGTTGCGTATAGCCCCCAATGCAGGGGTAGAATGGTCTTTCTTAGCAAACTTGCCCCATATATACGCCACATAGAGGGCTATACGCGGCGTATAGTAAAAAAGACCATTTTACCCCTGCATTGGGGGCTATACGCAGCCAAAAAAGGGTAACATTGTCTTTTTGACCCTTTGTTTACGCTGCGTATAGGTCTACACGCAGCGTATATAGAGGGTAGTTTTTATTTTTAACCCCAAACCTGTGGTAAAATTATCTTTTTAACCCTTTATATACGCCGTGTATAGGCCTATACGCAGCGTATATAAAGGGTGTATTTAAAAAAACATTTTTAAGTATCGTATCGTATAATATAAGTCTCGTATAAACCTCGTATAAGTCTCATATAGGTCTTGTATCTGCATATAGGCCTATACGGGTGTTATATCATATCGTATAGTGTAGTATAAGTCTCGTGTAGGTTTCCTATAGGTCTTGTATATGCCTATAGGCTTATACGGGACCTAAACCACACCTATAGGCCTATACGGGACCTAAACCACACCTATAGGCCTATACGGGACCTCAACCACACATATAAGCCTATACGGGACCTAAACCACACATATAGGCCTATAAGGGACTTATACTACATCTATAGGCTTATACGGGCGTTGTATGGTATCCTATCGTATCGTATAGTGTAGTATAAGTCTCGTATAGGTTTCCTATAGGTCTTGTATATGCCTATAGGCTTATACGGGACCTAAACCAACCTATTGGCCTATACAGGACCTAAACCACACCTATAGGCCTATACAGGACCTCAACCACACATATAAGCCTATACTGGACCTAAACCACACATATAGGCCTATAAGGGACCTGTACTACATCTATAGGCTTATACGGGTGTTGTATCGTATCGTATAGTCTCGTATCGTATAGTGTAGTATAAGTCTCGTCTAGGTTTCCTATAAGTCTTGTATATGCCTATAGGCTTATACGGGACCTAAACCACACTTATAGACCTACACGGGACCTAAACCACACTTATAGGCCTATACGGGACCTCAACCACACATATAAGCCTATACGAGACCTAAACCACACATATAGGCCTGTAAGGGACCTATACTACATCTATAGGCTTATACGAGTGTTGTATGGTATCTTATAGTTTCGTATCGTATCGCATCGTATTGCATCGTATCGTATCATATAGTGTATAGTATAAGTCTCATACAGGTTCCATGTAGGTCTTGTATATGCCTATAAGCCTATACGGGACCTAAACCATACCTATAGGCCTGTACGGGACCTAAACCACACCTATAGGCCTATACGGGTGTTATATCGTATAGTATCATATCGTATTGTATCGTATCGTATAGTGTAGTATAAGTCTCGTATAGGTTTCCTATAGGTCTTGTATATGCCTATAGGCTTATACGGGACCTAAACCACACCAATAGGCCTATAAGGGAGCTATATGGGACATATACTACGCTATACGATACAATATCACACTTATAGGCTTATACGAGGTCAATACGTGACGTATACTACACCTATACAATACGATATCACACTTATAGGCGTATACGAGGTCAATACGTGACCTATACTACACCTATACGACACGATATCACACTTATAGGCTTATACGTGATCAATACATGACCTATACTACACCTATTCGATATGATCACACTAATAGGCTTGTACGAGGTCAATACGTGAGCTATACTACACCTATACGATATTTATTGTATAAAATTGGTTAATATTGTATAAAAAAGCTTGTAAGAAATACTTAATTTTTTATTTGTTTAAAATAGAAAACTTTTTTTTTATAAAATTTACTAAACCCAATAATGTATAAATGTTTCTAAAAAAACCTTTATATACGCTGTGTATAGAGCTATACACAACGTATATAAAGGGTCAAAAAGACAATGTTACCCCTGCTTTTGGCTACGTATAGCCCCCAATGCTAGGGTAAAATGGTCTTTTTTTACCAAACTTACCCTATATATACGCCACATAAAGGGCTATACGCTGCGTATAGTAAAAAAGACCATTTTACCCTTGCATTGGGGGCTATACGAAGCCAAAAACAAGGTAACATTGTTATACGCTGCGTATAGGTCTGTACGCAGCGTATATAAACTTTGTGAAAAACTGATGCCTCAAACCTACCAAAATGACCCAAAATAATCTGATGATTTATATACGTTACGTATAGACCTATACGCAGCGTATATAAACCATTGTTTTCTGTGCAATGATTGTTGATAAGGCTCTGAAATCCATGGTTTATATATGCTGAGTATAGTTCTATACACAACGTATAGAGGTAACCCTATACGCTGCGTATAGACCTATACGCAGCGTAGGTAAACCCTGATTCAACTAGGGTATGGTGTGCATATAGGCACATTGGTGTGCCAATAGGTAAACATGCCCTCTATGCTCCAAAACCTACAAAAGTTCCTCCACTTGTGTAATAAATCGAAGGGTGTTGCTATTTGCACTCCCATTTTTTTTAAATTTTACTGGTTGCACTCCCCTCCTGAAGTTTGTAAATAAATACAATCAACCTTGTATTTTTTATTTTTTGAAAATTTGTATTAGGAAATATCCCTATTTTTTCTAGGGTTTATCTAATTGCCATAGTTTGAATATTTAGATATATACATAACAATCCTATGGAAGAAAAAAAAAAGAGTAAAATGCACGGATAGTCCCTGTGGTTTTGCAAAGTTTCAGCTATAGTCCCCAGATTTTGGAAATTACACTCATAGTCCCTGTGGTTTGACAGTTTGTTACGCGGATAGTCCCTGGAGTGGATGGGGGTTAGTTTTCTCAGTTAAGTTGGTGTGAAATGACTATAATACCCTTAATATAATATAAAATAAAATAAACAAATCAAGTATTTAAATATATAAAACATATATGTATGTATATACACACACTTACTGAACAATATGTATCTCTCTTTCTACTCTCTCTCTCTCTCTCACTAAAAACCACCACCACCGTCACCTCCACTGCCGCCATCACCACTCCCCACCACCGCCATCCCCTTCCACCACCACACCTCCGCCTCCTAAACCCATACCCGCCTCCACCATCAACCACCCATCCCCAAATCAACCACCCCTATCCACCTCACCCTGTCGCCTTCACCAACCCCACCACCCTCCACCACCGATCGTACAAATAATCTGAAACAGATTTCAAGATGAAGCTCGCAGCACCTGCAAATTTCAAATTTTGTACAATTTGATACAGGTTCTACGAAAATTTGTCAGAATTTAGGGTTTATTGGGGTTTAATTAAATCAGGGCAAATTGTTTTACCGTGTGAAACGACTACGATTGGGGGTTATGGAGGTGCACGATTGGGGGGGGGGGGGTGCTCTGTGATTGACTCGAATTGCAGTATTTTGGATGGTTGTTACCTGTACCTAGGTTTCTGATGGGCGTTTTGAACAGTTATGATATCTGGATCTCGCGGCCGGAGTCCGTAGGTTTCAGAAGATGAAGTGTGGTGAACATGAAATTTGAATTGTTGTTGCAGGTTTCAGAAGAAAGAAGCACACGAAATCTGATTTGTTGTTGAACCTGAAATAGTTTGTTGATGATGAAGAAATCTGATTGAACCTTAATATTTCAGATCTGAATTTGAGTTGCACTTTATCTTCTTCAGCGATTTGGTTAAGATTTGATATTGTTTGTTTTTGTCCGTGTTGCAGAAATAAACATAGAAGAAAAAGAAGTGTTCCATTGTGTTGATTGATAATTGAAAACAAGAAGTTGCAGGTTTGTTGTGTGAAAACTAAAAAGGATGGCTGTTTTGTGAGATTTGGTAATCCAGATTTGTTCAGTAAGTGTGTGTATATACATACATATATGTTTTATATATTTAAATACTTGATTTGTTTATTTTATTTTATATTAAGGGTATTATAGTCATTTCACACCAACTTAACTGAGAAAACTAACCCCCATCCACTCCAGGGACTATCCGCGTAACAAACTGTCAAACCACAGGGACTATGAGTGTAATTTCCAAAATCTGGGGACTATAGCTGAAACTTTGCAAAACCACAGGGACTATCCGTGCATTTTACTCAAAAAAAACCTGCAACTAATTGAAATAAGGAGATTAAAAAAGAGCTTGAAGAAACAATTTTTTTCTACTTTGATTTTCATCATAGTTGTTCTTGGTATGTATTCTAACTAAAAGTGTTCGTCATCTATTTCAAAAATTCACAAAAAATGTTCTTGTTCTGTCACTTCACGTTACTTTTCTTATTCAAAAGTGTTGTACTGTGCAAAATTTCTTATTTTAAACACTTCATGTTACTTTTCATCTCTCATGTCACTTTCACCAAAAAATCATCAAGTGTTTATTTATGTATAAAAAGATCACAAAGAACATACGAAAAAAAGTAATATGCTTGTCAATACACTTTTAAAGTATTAAATTTTAATTCTTAATACATCATAAAGTGATTATTCATGTATATGTTCGAAATTGTTTTCAGGTTTGTCTCTGATACGGTTTATCACAGTTCGACATCAAGAGTTATACATAAAGATGTCTGCATTTTCTACCAATCAGGTATACGTTTTATTTAAAGGATTATAAGCTTGTATAATGTTTGTAGTCATATGTCTCAACTGTAATATTTTTTATTATTAGGCATTCAAGTCTCGTGAAGAGATGATTAAATGGGTTCAAAACACCGCACGTGCTGTTGGTCATGTTATCATCATTAAAAGATCACAAAAAAAGCCAAGTGGCTATTGTAAAGTCATACTAATGTGTGAACGTGGTGGAGCGTATAGGCCCGTTAAAGGTACAAGTAAAGCAACTGGCACCAAAATAACTGATTGTCCATTTGAATTGATCGGGGCATATACAAAAGAGAACGATTCTTGGAAGTTAAATGTGATACGCGATGAACATAACCATCTACCTGCACAATATATGGAGGGGCATGCATTTGTAGGGCGATTGTCATGTAATGAGTTTCAATTAGTGGCAGATTTGACGAAGAAGCATGTGGCGCCACAAGATATTCTCGGTATCATAAAGGAGCAGAATGAAGATAATGTCTCTACGCTTAAAACTGTATACAATGCACGCAATAAAATTCGAAAGACAACCCATAAAGGAAAAAGTCCAATGCAGGTTGTTATGTCTCATTTACATGAAAAATCTTATACTTATTATACTTCTACCAATAGTATTTCAAATGAGTTGGATATATTATTCTTCACTCATCCGACATCGTTAGACTTATTGCGTGCATTCCCAGATGTGATGCTTATGGATGCCACATATAAGACAAACAAGTATAATATACCTTTTCTTGAAATTGTTGGTGTAACTTCTACCGGCAAGACATTTTTTATAGCTTTTGCATTTATGCATAAAGAAACAAAGGATGTCTACTTGTGGGTATTAAACTGCTTAAAGTCAATTCTAGATAACTGCATGCAACCACGCGTTATAGTTACCGACAGAGATTTCGCACTCATGAATGCATGCCAACAAATTTTTCCGAATGCTACCCGATTACTTTGTAGATTTCACATTTCTCAAAGCATATTTAGGAATTGCAAGTCACATTTCAAGTCGCAAAGTAAGTGGGAGTCTTTTACTGGAATGTGGAGTTCACTAATTGAGTCTCAAACTTTGACATCATACAAGGAAAAATACAAAGAACTTCAATCAATGTTGACCAAACATCCAGGTATTAATTATTTTTATTATTATTCTTGTTGTTGTCGGTGGTGGTGTTTTATTTATTAGTGTCCTCGTCATCATCTTACAGGTGTCTTACATTACCTGGAAAATACTTGGTTGGATAATCACAAAGAACTATTTGTCTCGGTTTGGACTGATGAATGCTTACATTTTAGAAATCAGACAACCAACAGAGTTGAGAGCCAACATGCAAAGCTAAAGGTATACTTGAATTCAGCAAATTCTAGCTTAGATAAGTTTGTTGGTTGCATTGATGACATTGTGAATTCACAATATACATCAATTAAAGCAAGTTTCCAAAAGAGTAAGATACACTAAAGCATAAACATAATTTACCAGTCTTGAAACTACTACGTGGACCGTAAGGTATAAAAAACCTTTACGGTCCGTAAGGACCTTCTGCGCGTTCTCACATTACAGGGCTTACGGTCCGTAAGCATTCCCCAGAAGCCACGAAAAATTATTAGTTATCACCTTTTTGATCCCTCAAATTTCGTATTCGCTGTTCAGAGGTTATATAAATAACTTAACAGCGTTTTTGGTCCCTCTCGGCCACGCGTGGCATTCGAGGATCAACGGGACACGTGACAGTATATTACTGGTCACGAATTTTCGAGGTGTTACAGCGACCCAATATATCCTCTATGGTGCCATAGTTGCTCTAAAAAGGTTATGTAAGAGTGTAGTGAGTCATATTAGTCATAACTCGGTGTTAACACCCAATAACATGTCATATTTTCATTAACGGGCCGTATTGGGCCTTGACCGGTGCCAATGTCCCATTATAGCCTATTCCATGTCATAGTTGCTCTAAGAGGGTTTTATAGGAGTGTAATGAGTCATAGATAGGTGTGAACGCTCAATAACATGTCATACTTTCATTAATGGGCCATATTGGGCCTTCATTGGTTTTAGCGGCCCAATATAGCCTATATCGTGTCATAGTTGCTCTAAAAGGGTTGTATATGAGTGTAGTGAGTCATACTAGTCGTAGTTAGGTGTTAACACCTAATAACATATCATACTTCCTTTAATGGGTCGTATTGGGCCTTGGCTAGTGTCACTGGCCCAATATAGCCTATATCATGTCATAGTTGCTATAAGAGGGTTTTATATGAGTGTACTGAGTCATAATTAGGTGTGAACGCCCAATAACATGTCATGCTTTCATTAATGGGTCGTATTAGGCCTTGATTGGTGTTAGTGGCCCAATATAGCCTCTATTGTGACATAGTTGCTCTAAAAATGTTGTATAGGAGTGTAGTGAGTCATACTAGTCATAGATAGGTGTTACCACCCAATAACAAGTCATACTTTCATTAATGGGTCGTACTATGTATTAATTGGTGTAAGTGGCTCAATATAGCTTATATCATGTCATAGTTGGTCTAATAGAGTTTTATACGAGTGTAATGAGTCATAGTTAGGTATGAACACCCAGTAACATGTCAAACTTTCATTATTGGTCAATACGGGCCTTGATTGGTGTTAGCATCCCAATATAACCTTAATCGTGTCATAGTTGCTCTAAAAAGGTTCTAGTATACTAGTCATAGTTAGGTGTCAACACCCAATGCATATAAAAGTTACTCATATGCAAACATTGACATATGATGTGGAAGAAAACGATAAAAACATGATTTAGAAATTACGATATTTAAAAGTAGTTTAAATTTATGAATAGGTAATAAGATTTTTTGCATCTTTATATTAAATAATGTAATTTCTTTGACTGAAAGTATTATTTGAGGAAAGTTAGAGGATGAAATATTTTGATGGGAGTTACAAAGTTGTTTGTTAAACTCACATAAAAATATAGTCAACACAAAGTGTCAACTATAATAAGAAGATAAATGAAATAATTCTACTTGTCTCAATCTCCGAGTGGTAGTTGTTCATAACCTTCCACATCATAGCATCCAAGTTCTTTCATTGGCTGTTAAATATAAAGCTTGACACCAAAAGATAGCCATGAATAACGTCGAAGTAAATTATAATGTAGCCCGGTCATGCATAACAAATTGAAACCCAGATCATTATAACAGGTTTAACAGTCATGTAAAATAGAGTGCGTGACTAATAGCTAAAGGGATAAAACTTTGATTTTTATACATCTAGTTTGGTCATACGTAACATATTAAACCCGTATCCTACAATCTTGTGAATATACTGTCGTATACGTGTGTGGATTACTGAAAGGTGCAAACTCCATTGCAGTTTTGCGAATAGACCGTCGTCAACCATGTGTGCACTATCACTTTGATCTAGCTCCATCCCTAACACACATCCTGTTTCAGTTTGAACAAAAAAACGTCTTATGCTGGCGGGTTTCACCACTTCAATTCTCGTGTTTCCATGGCACTCACGTCCTAAGGAACTTCTGAAAAGTGATACAACCATTTGAGTTTGAACTGGGCCGTCCAGGTCAGCAGACATTAACTGAATGAAGGTAACTATGAGTGTTCGTTATTCAATCCCAAAAAGAAAAGTAAAGAAAAGAAAATCTCGGCGATTGACCTGAAGATTTGCCAACCAACTGTCGGCTGCCTGCAATAGATCTGTTAGCAATACACCTTCATTGTTGATCCATAGAGGTGCTTCTAACTTGTATGAAGCAAGAACAAACACCGGTAATGAGATTCTTGGGGTACCCATCTCCCCAGGATGCATAACGGGCGGATGCTCATGTTGATTGCCTGCAATAAACAATTATGATAATTTTAATGTAGACACACACAGACCACCAGAAATTGACAAGCATGCAAACAATTTATCTAAATCGATCGGTGAAAAAATTGAATCCATATTAACGTTTTCACTTTCATTGCTGAAGTTATGTGTATTTCCTAACGTTTTGCATCTGAATCCACAAGAGACCATCCAGTATCGTCTCTCTTGATGCATTTTATGGCGGTGTTTGGATATGTGAACGAGAGGTAATTACGTGATATAATCATAATAAGATAAATGTAATAAAACAGGCTGTTGGAGATGGTGTTTGAACATGCTTATGCTATTTGAGGTTGTAAGTTTCAACCATCAGATGCTAGGTTATTAGGGGTGTAAACAAGCCCAGAGGCTCGAGCTACTCGTGATCAGCTCGGTTAAAAGCTCAAACGAGTCGAGTTTTAATGAGCCTGAGCCCAAGCCCGAGTTTGACATACAAGCTCGTTTAGGCTCGTAAGCCTAAACGAACCCAAACATAATTTAGGTATTTTTTTATATATAATATAATAATGATGATGATAACATTGGCGAGCCAAGCTCGAGCCGAGCTTTGGCTCGTTTAAACGCTACTTGAAGCGAGCTCGAGCCGAGTTTAGCTTGTTTGAGGTTGTTCTCAAAATAGCTCAAGCCGAGCTCGAGCTTTTTTTTCTTGCGAGCCGAGCTCAAGCTCAAATAAATAGGCTCGAACCGAGCCGAGCTCGAGCTTCATAAAAACATGACGAACCTCGCTCAACCTAGTCAGGCTCGGGCTTGGACCGGCTCGTTTACACCCCTATCGGTTATTCAAGTATTTGAGAAACTCTGATTATTCGATAAATTAATAAAACAACCAAAGAAGACATCGTTGTGGAAAAAAAAGTAAAAGTGATAAATTTATCCAAGCACTAGAAACTGGTACTTGTGACTCTGAAGTTTTAGTAATCAAATCACCAGCTTCGAAAAAAAAAGCATCAAGATCTTTCAATGTCGGTCCCATTGGAATGTAATAAATTGGGTACAATTAAAGCACCAAAATAATCCATCAAGTTAGAAATGGTTTCATATGTGGTGAATACAATAAAAAAAACATAAAATAAGAGATGTCACAAAGGTTGTACCAAGCCACAGATAACCAAATAGAAGATAACAAGTCACACATGCTTTTCAACCCTGTGGAGCGACGCACAAGATCAAGTATCTATGCAACAGATAAATGTAGAATTAATTTAAATCAGATAACCACATAACATAACATATCTTATAAGACACTTTTTAATAAACAAACCTTATCAGTCAAAAGGTTCCTGACCCCAAGGTTGATTGTGCTCCAAATACTCAAATGAAAGACAACTTTGAGATCTACCTGATTCATCCTCATCACTAGAGAAGCCTTCTTGAAGGACGTGTTGGTAATTTAACGAAAACGGATCCAACTGCTGATAAACTTTAGTCTTTGGGAGGTTGTAACCACTGCTTACATCACTATTTGAGTCCCTAAAAGAGTCAACATCACTGTCCTCAGTGTGGTTCCTATCACAGCAGGAAACAAGATTAACGTCTGATAGAAAATAAAATTAAATCACGTTCAAACACTACAGACTGCCTAAACAAAACTTAATACATGAAATACATGTATAAATATATATAAAAAAGACATCTCCAAAACACTAAAATATGTATGTTTACAGGGTACATGGACAGTACAAACAGTTGGTCAAGAAAAAACAAAACATAGACTAAAACAAGTGTAACAACTAATAAAGTATTAAACAAATTACCATAATGGCTCAATCAATAGTTAGAAACCCTAAGTACATCCTAATTGAATCTTCTGTAAGCCAGGTTATTATAATTAGGGTTCATCAACTTTTTCCATCAATCAAACAACATTAACGTTTACTAAACAAATCAGAAGTCAAAACCTTCAAATTCTATAACATAATTTCATACAGCCCTAAAAGAACCCTGAATCACTGAACAAACCAAATCAACTTCAGTTTCAAACCAATGTTAAATAACATCCAAGGAAATTAATTATGAAAACTAAGAATTTATTTGCTTTCATTTAGAGAACCCCTATTCAACCACGTAATAATTCAATATGTTTGAATTCCCCCAATATGAAACCCTAGAAATATGATATGAACCGAAAGATGAACAAGAAACCAGGGTTTACCTTTTCCGGTCGCAATATGAGGCGGGATCACTGGAAATTCCAATCCCTGTATCCAGCAATTAGAACCAAACCTCAGATTTGCTTCACTCGAACTCAACTCTGCAGATCTAAAACTCTTATAATCGACGAATTCGGAAACCGAGCTCATCTCCGGTACGGACGAACAGAAAATTAAACATATACGTTTGAGAAACTACTGCTAATCCAGAAAATTAATCAAATAGATAAAAGGGATTCACATAGTCGATGTTCTCGAATTGGAACCAAGAACAGATAGGTGGGAATAGACAAATAGTTATGAGATGATTAAAAGTTTAGATGTATAAAGTGTGGCTATTGTATATTATTTGGTCACACAATTTTCTTTTTATTTGTGGCATTTCCTATCATTTTGTCACATAAAAGAAAAATAAAGTGCCAATGGTGAGACTAATTGTTAAGCCATATCAAAATCTTATAATTTTAAGTATAATTATTGGTCACATATATTTTCTGTGACATTTGTTATCAATCTGTCACTTAAAAATAAACTAAGTAACAATGGTGTGACGAATTTTTATGTAAAACCATGAAATCTTATAATTTTGAGTGAAATTATTACCTAACCTTTGGTCACACAAAAAAATTATATGTAGCCAGATATATTCTTTTAGCCACATCATCACACAAATATTATGACCGTAGATCATATTTGGCCATAACTTTTTAGCGTGGCTACTAAATGTCTTAGTTTTTTTTAAGATGTGCTTTTAGCCACATCTTTAAAAAATATCATGGCCATAGATCACATTTGGCTACACATTTCCAGTGTGGCTAATAAATGTCATAATTTTTTTCTTAAAATGTGGCTAAAGGTTTCAAAAACATGTGTTTTTGGTCACATAAAACAATTACCGTGGTTGTAGATCGCATTTGGCCACATTTTTTTAGTGTGACTAGTAAACGTCACAATTTATTCTTTAAGTGTGGCTAAAGATTTTGAGCTATTATATAATGGCCACATGAATACGTAAAATGTGTGACGATAAGTGTGCTGAAAGTTTTTCAAATGTTAGAAATCATCTTTAGCCACACATTTAATCAAAAGTGTGGCTGGACGGTTTGGCCATATGTGTGGCCATAGGTAGTTTTTGACGTAGTGTTAGGCTAGGAATTGATAGAGTTTTATTACTAATAGTCGACAGTTGATTATCTAGTTCTGAGAGCAGTTGCGCATACCGGTGGGATTACTTTCTTGGGTAGTTGCTTCCTCATATCTAGTATTCCTTTGATTCACTCATCGTTTAGGCTAGGAATTGAGAGAGTTTTATTACTAATAGTCGACAGTGTCCCAGGGGCGGACCCAAGCCCACTCCAAGGTGGGCGGGCGCACCCCGGGGGAAAAAAAATTTAGTGTTAAATTTCGTCGAAAATCCCGTCCGCACCCCTTGGAATTTTTCGTCCGCACCCCTTGGAATTTTTTGACCACACCCTTGAAATTTTTCGTCCGCACCCCTTAGGTAAAAAGTGTTATCAATTTATATAACTTTTAATACCTAACTAACTAAACCCAAATACTCATACATTTACCCGCTCTCTCCCTCTCTTGCGTCCCTGCACTGCCAACGAACAACATCACCCAGCGACAACAGTCCAGCAGCCGGCGACCATCGTAATCAGCCATCATACCACCGTCGTTTGACACCAACTCTAACCGGAATCCGAACACGGGTAAGTTTCTTTGTTATTTTGATGATTTTGGTTGATATTATAGGAGAAAAAAAGGTAATAAAGTTGTTAAATAGGTTTGAAATTTTGTGTGTTTTGATGTTGTTTATGGTTGTTTAGATTAATTTTAGGGCGATTATGTTGTTTATATATTTTTAGGGTGATTACAACTAACGTTATGATTTCTAGGCGTGAATAGTTGAAAATTAAAATTGAAACATTATGTTATGTGTCACACCCCAACCGATGGCGGAAATCATCGGGGCATGGCACTGAGCGAAACAGATTGTCCAGAAGTTTCCATAACAACTATCATTACCATTCAATTTAAATTAACATGTCCCATACCATGTCTCAAACAGTAATCAAATTATTACAGATAAAATCTAGGCAAATATTCTGTTCCGACAACTCAGATTTAAACATAGATAATTTATTTGTTGGTTTCTAGGACCTCCTTTCCTAGCTTCAATTTCATCACAGCACAGAGAGCATCCTAGACCTTTCCTAGCCTCAATTTCACAGTGAGCTAGGCATACAAGCAACCTAAACACCTGTCACATACGTTAAAATAAAGTCAATACATAAAATGTAAAGGTGAGCATACAAGTTTGATAATAGCATATAGAATTCGTTTACGCATAACCAGCACGTACACATAGTGAAATGAAGCACGTTAGTTATCGACCTAGATCCATCGATACCAATGACTGCGGGTTGACTGCCCAAGGCAGTTCGCAATACATGATTACCACCGTAATCCATGCAAGTAAAAGATCCTTAACAACCCCCGTGTGAACGAGTGTTGAGTCCAAACTATAGTACTATCGTAGCTAAGGCAGGTAGACAGCATTCCATGTGTAAACATAACAAACAAGCATTCATAAGCCACGTATAACATGCATTAATCGGTTAGCGTTCAAATAGTTTGAGTAGTGTGATGGTTGTAGTTTGAATATTCGTAACGAATGTAACACCCAAAAGTGCTTAAAGCAAAAAAGGGATCGAGTATACTCACAGCGATTAATGGATTGAAGGGAGCACTTAGCGAGTACGGTTAGCCTGAATAGATTCGATAGTATAACGATAAGTGAAATGTAAAACAGGAAACAAGTGTGGGGAGTCGGACAGCTGGTCGATCGGACGGTAGTCCGATCGGACGGCTGATCGTTCGGTTGACAGTCTGCTCGGACGGCTGTCCGGTCGGTTGGTAGGCCGATCGGATGGCTGTTCGAGTGGATTGTTTCTTCCTTTGGGAAGGATGTGTTTGTGTATGATGGCTTGACTTTTGAAGTTTTCGTTGTAGCATTTGAGAACATTGAAGTATCTTTGCCTTTCAGGTCGGTCGATCGGACGGCTGTTCGATCGGCCGGCAACCCGATCGGCTAGGCATTCAAATGAATTTCAAGATTCAGTCTTTGGGTCGGACAGGTGTTCGATCGGACAGGTCAACAAGTCAAAGACTTTAAATGAATGCAAAGTGTGATGCAGTGGATCGGACAGTTGGTCGATCGAATAGCTCAATTGCTGTTCGATCGGTCAACAGGGTGTCACCTGATCGGACGGCTGTTCGATCGGGTGGCACTTCGAGTGCATTGAACATGTTGAAAATCGATTAAGTATTGAAGCATAGTATCTCATGATCCGAAGAGTAATCCGATCAGACAGTAGTTCGATCGAACAACAGTTCGTTCAATACTATTCTTCAAAACAAATTGGTTGTGTGGGAACATGTGCTAGCCGATCGGCTGGCCAGTCGATCGGCTGACTATCCGATCGGCTGGCTGTCCGTTCGGACAGCAGTCCGATCAGTCAGCATCCTGACCTGATCAGTCCTTTCGTCTAACACTTGGCTGTTCTGTTTGTTTATCGTTTCATCGAGGTATTTTGACAGCGAGTAAAACCATAGGTGCCTCGTCCTTACTTGGTTTCCCGGGTCGGACAGGAATCACCCAAATCCGGTCGGTTTGTCTGTTCGGAACGAAGTTTAACGTTTACCCGAAGTCGGTTAACCTTGTGGATAGAATCCAGATCTTGAACCGTACAACCACCGAAGTGATTTGTAAACCGGCTCAGGTTCCGTTTCTACCGGTTTGAAGTCATAGGGTGAAAAGAGTTGGGAGAAAGTTGGAAAATCCATCTTCCAATCCTTTTCACCGTGGTTATGTTTAGATCTATTAAAGATCCTTGTTTGTTTATGTGGAAATCGGCTAGATCCAAGTCATTCTTGGTGGATTGAGGCCAAAACATGAAGTTCTTCAAGAACCCATGATGACATCATCCTAGAACACTTGATTCTTGATGATTTCACGGTTAAAAGTTAAGATTTGAAAGATAGAAAGGTGTAGGAGTGTGCATAGATCAAGAAAGTACAAGATTTAGGACGAAAACTTACCGGAATCGAGAGAAATCTGAGAAAAGGTGAGTTGAGCGTGCTGGTCGAACAGAGGGTTCCAAAAGTGGTAAAAGATGACAATGACAGGGGTATTTATAGGATGACAAAAGAGGAAAGGGCTGGCCGATTGGCTGGCAGCTCGTTCGGACAGCCTGTCCGATCGGACAGCAGTCCGTTCGGCTGGCTGTTCGATCGGCTGGGAAGCCTGATCGATCGGTTGCTCCTTTCGAGTGTTTTGCGCGACGATGTCTGATATTTCGATTTCGATTGCGAGTGGTTCGATACGATAGGGTTTCCTAGTCAAATTACTTTCAGTCCCAACTACTTCGTGTCTCGCGTAATCTATTTTCCACCATCTATCATAGTTCAATTGTGATTCGAGTTCGAGTTTGATAGCATTCGAGTTTCGATTGAGTTCGCTTGATTACACAACACAACATAAACAAACATGCACATGTAACACGTAAGGCACACACACACGTATGAACAGCAAGTAAAAATAGGTAGCTCGAGTTGCGATTTGATGTCGATTCGGTTAGCATAGCTTGACTATTAGTTGATTAACTTTATCGCATTGTTACTTCCTATAGTTCACAGTCGTAGGTCGATTGAAATACGATTAATACTCATCGATTATTGCAATTAACAACACTTACTCCACATAATATAAATAAAATAAAGACATTTCTACAAGTCAAGTTGCGCGAAAACGGTCGTTGACTTTGACTTTCACTTACGAAAACACGGGGTGTTGCATTATGGAGCGATGAACGTATGTTATATAGAGAAAGAATTGTTTAAAAAATTAGTTTTAAATGATGTTTTGGATAGATTTCAAAAAATGAAAACCCGTAGGGCATCGACGTTATGTTTGTAAGAAAGTTTACATGTTTTTTATTATTATATAAATTTAGTTTGATGTTCGTTTGTTTTACATGACCCGACCCGATACGAACCGATTTTTTTACTCATTAACCTAGGGGTCTAAAATTTTTAAAAATGTTCCGCACCCCCATAAAAAAATTACTGGGTCCGCCACTGCAGTGTCCATGAATTGATATCCCTTTTAAAACCGTTTTGTGTGAGTTCACATGTTATATATACTTTTACACACACACTACAGAAACAAATATTAAAAAGTACTATGGGGTTGACAAAAACAACCACTAAATCAATACATGTGTAAAACGCAAGCTAAACTTTAGCGATGTTTTTCTAAAACAGATAAGCTAAGTGTATGAAGCTTGAGTTCGAGCTCCTAGTTCACAATAGCTCTGTTAGCTACTCCGCAACTAAAAGTTTATTTATTTATTATTTATAAGAATCAATATTGACTTAAGTTAATAGCTAACAAATATAATAATATTTTTTGCTAGTTTCAAAAATTATTATAAAAATTTAATATAAAATATGGAGGTCACTAAAACATCATAACTTTCTACGACATGTTTATTCTCTTTTTAAAACAACAATTTATATAACCACTAAATACCACATAACCTTGTACTTACACGGATTTGTGTAAGGTCCCAAACCTAGGAGACTTCACAGTTGAAATCAAGTATTAAATCAAAGTTCTTAAATTAATAAATGTCATACAATCGCAAAGGGAAACATCAAGTATTCAAAACATCAAGTCATAAAAGTTTAAACACAACAATCATTGTCATAACAAGTTAACTATGGTCGACAGGATGCCAATCTACAAAGTAGGGTAACCTTCATTCAAAGCCAAGTGACTTTCTATCAAGCATCAATACTTGTTTAATCTGACATACATGCTAAAAACAGTCAACTATGCTAAGCGAGTTTTATTTTTTATTAAAAAACATTGAGTCACAGTTTTGATTATATTGAGTAAAAACATTTGACAAGTAGTGTCAAACCATTCTAAACATCAATCATGTACGTCAACATCAATCATTAATATAGACATCAAATGTTGAAGCGAACTTCACCTTTAGCTGGATGTCACGAAGTCAAATAGGCTCATACTAGTACAAGACTTCTCATTCCCGTTACATCGTCGTGATCACATGATCCATCAATACTTTTCGAGTAATAGATACTAGATATTAATAATTCTAGCAATGAATGCTAGTCATCAACAGATTGTCATCAATCATTAACCATTTAACATTTGAAACCGATCATGTAATATCAATCATAAACATGTAACATTAAACATAAGCGTGAAATAGCTAACATTTAGCAAAAATGGTTCCACTCATGAACATATATGGTAGCATGTATATCAGTCTAAAATAGTAAAAAGAAGAGTCTAGAACTCACTTGGGAGTTAACTTATGTACTGATTACTATAAACAACCTGACCCTTGAATTCCAACTTAGTTTGATCAAATATTCGCATGCAACTGAGTTAACTGTTCGCACCATAAAATCCTGTGAAACGGTGGGTTTTCACACAAAATGTCTCCACGCAAAATGTTACCTTTTACATGGATAGAGCTTTCGCTCATCCATAACATTTAGCTATTGATTACCAGCATTTCGTGTATCATACATTTCTTGTTGCTATTCGCCTGACAAGTCTACAATTTGCGTCATTCTATTATGCGAAAGCTAGTAAGCGTAAACTAGGCTTTACGTGCAAAAAGTGTTGTCCGATAACTAACATTACACGTGAAAATGTGTCATATGAAAGTGCTTTGCATAAGGACCAACTCATTATATCATTCATTATAAGCTTCAAACTTCAAAAAAAAAAAAACATGTGAACTTTTACGTAATTCTTACCTCCTTTTTGTGAAAAACCTAACCCAAGCTTGAATGGTTCAACAAACGAGACACAATATCCCACAACACGCTCCTTGATGCTAGATACGATGCGAGAATACTTTTACGATCATTCCCTTCTATCCCACACGAGAACACAATGCTAAGACAACCAATTTCTCACTTTCTCTCTCTAATGTTCCCGAGTCTCATTTAACATGGGGAGGGGAAGGAAAATGAATTAAGAGAGAAAAGGAGAGAAAATATGTGATTTTTTTCGTATTCCCGAGTTTAATGAAATGTAAAGGAAAAGAGAAGAAAACAAGCATTTTATGTGTTCCCGAGTTATGAGGAAAAGAAAAGGAAATAACAATTTTACCATTATACCCTTTAAACATAAAACATTTTAATTAGATTGAAGGGTAATTTAGTAATTTATAGGATTTTCTCTCCTAATTTCTCCAATTTGAGAGGATGAATATATGGATAAATTTTCTTCCTTTTTCCCCCCTTTTCCCTCCCCTCCCCCAGTTAAATGAAACTCGGGAACATGGTTTTTCATATTTTCATCTCTTTTCCCTCCCCTCCCCCTGTTAAATGAGACTCGGGAACAGAATGTTTGGATGACGAGGTTTGCAAATAAAAGGCATATGCTAGTTCTCTTCCATGTTAGGGTTTCCATACATAATTACCATTATGTTTCATGGGCCTTACCATGTTATTTCCTCAAATTGGGCTTTTAAATCATGATCCATCCCAAATCCATTTTACATACCCAATTAGGTTTAATTTCAAATACAATTATTATAGAAAATTGGGGTATTATAGACTCAACATGTACTAGGGATGAGCAAATGGTACCGAGTACTAGTACCGAACATATACTGGTACCGAATTTACCGAACCGGATACATTTTCAGTGCCGACTTTTGACATTTTTTACCGGTTTTCACCTTAAAATCCCGATACCGAACTGTAACGGTACCAAACCGTACCAGGTATATTCGGTACCAGTACCGGTACCCACTTTTGGGGATTTCCGGTACCAGTACCGCTTGATACCGAGTTCATCCCTAACATGTACCACTTTTGTGTATGACAAACAATATACCACTAGATCACTAGGTCATAGATAACAAACTTATTCATATATTAAAACTAATTGTCTATCGCCACTTTGTAGTTTAGTGGCATTGGTGATTACACCACACAAATGTGGTGTGGGTTCAAAATTCTGCGATTACAAGTTGATTAGGTGGTATTGACCAAGAGTAAAAAAATGTTGTTAAAAAGTAGTATATATTAAAACTAATTTATCAACAGGCAAAATGAAGTTCCTGATTCATTTATATCAATTTCTAACAAAAAAAGCATGGTTAGAGAACAAGAACGATAAATAATTCATGTACGTGCAGATTACCTTCTGAAATGTTTTTTATTAGATATGATATAAACCATGGATTTCAGAGCCTTATTAGCAATCATTGAACATAAAACAAGGGTTTATATACGCTACGTATAGACCTATACACAACGTATATAAATGGTTTGAGGCATCAGTTTTTCACAAAGTTTATATACGCTGCGTATAGACCTAGACGCAACGTATATAAAGGGTCAAAAAGACAATGTTAACCTTGTTTTTAGCTGCATATAGCCCCCAATGCATGGGTAAAATGTTCTTTTTACTATACGCCGCGTATAGCCCTCTATGTGGCTTATATATGGGGTAAGTTTGGTAACAAGACCATTTTACCCCTGCATTGGGCGCTATACGCAGCCAAAAACAGGGGTAACATTGTCTTTTTGACCCTTTATATACGCTGCGTATAGGTCTATATGCAGTTGTTGGTCCATGCTTTCAAGCCCAAACGAACAGATGATAGGAAAAGCCAAAACTGGTTCTCTAACAATTGATCACCAATAAGCAGTGCATGTTCTAGTTTCCCTCCAATGGCAGTCCTTCTATCACCTGATAACACTAAGTGCTGATCCACTCAACAACTGTTCTACAACCGCTGATCCTAAGGAATGAAGGCCCAACAACTGCTGCTTATCAAAGTACTGATGAAGACAAAGCACTGTTATTCTCAAGGCCTGATCAACCTATGAAGAAAGCACTGATGAGCAACATCAGTGCTTAGGCAAACAACAGTGGAAGGATCATCAGTGTTTATGTATCAGTGTCTATTGTAATCAGTGTTTGTAATAGATCAGTGTTTAGAGGTTGTTAGATGTCACTGTCTAGGTGATGTCAGCTAAGATGCTTAGTGGTTAGATTTGTACTATAAATAGAACAGTACCTGTACTGTTCTATTAGCTCTTTTGCACACACTCATTCTGTACGAACTAACTAGTGAGCTCAGGCTGAGGGGGAGATTAGTTGCATGCATGCATGCAATTGTTTTGATTATTGTAATTTGAGACAATCATTCGATTCAATGGAAATCATGTTTGCTTAAAGCTTTTCTTCCGTGATTGTGTTTATAAAGTTTGCTTATTATTTCCGCTGCAATTATCACATCTCTGTTCTATCATTTTACATCAATTAATTCAAACAAACACAATCTAAAGAGACTCATATCCTAACAGCAGCGTATATAAAGGTTTTTTTTTAGAAACATTTATACATTATTGGTTTTATTAAATTTTATAAAAAAATGTTTTCTATTTTAAATAAATTAAAACTTAAGTATCTCTTACAAGCTTTTTTATACAATATTAATCAAATTTATACGATGAATATCGTATCGTTAGGGGTCCAAACGAGTCGAGCGGCTCGAGAGCTACTCGAGATCGGCTCGAGAATAAGCTCGAAACGAACTGAGCCTTATCGAGCCCAAGCCGAGCTTGAGCCTCAAAACAAAGCTCGTTTGTTTATCGAGCCTGAGCTTGAGCCTCGCATGTGAAGCTCGTTAGGCTCGTCGAGCCTTATTGAGCCTTAGTGTAAACTGTCACACCCCCAAAATCCACAAGCGGAGTATCACCGCAGGAGGCGTGACTGACCAGGATCTAACCACCAATCACATTGAACTCATAGTTATATTTAAATAAAGCTTTTCATTTATCAACATTAAGTGTTACAACGTTACAAAAATTCACAGTATACAGCGGAAGCAAATTTCATTCGTCAAGTGTTTATAAACCACATGTATCTCGACCCATGACCACTCCAGCCTCCCAGACAGCAAGTCCCAATTAATATGCACCTAAAGACCTGCAAGGCATGTAACAACGAATCAACAACAAATTTGAGCGAGTTCACAGTTGAGCGTTCATTTTAAAATTGTTCTAAAAACCATGAGTTTTTTATGTAAACCATAAGTTAACCAGTTTCCCAAACCATATCCATAACCAGTGGGGGCTTCCCCATGTGAACCACTAGACCGTTACCATATCGACAACTGAAGAAAGTAAGTTGTGCCCTAAGTCAATGTCTATCATCATTGACTGAGTGCCCAGATCCATTAGTACACGCCCGTCCTACCGGCACGGTGTGAGGCTTGTCAACCATAATAGCGCTATCAACTAATGACCCGCTCGCCATTGGCCCGTCGATTAAGTCGATATAAAAATGAGGGACTTCATGATAGAGTTTTGTCTAGTAAGTTTAAGGTTGTTGTCCTACCCAAGGAGGACGAGCGTACGTATTCTACCCAAGGAGAATACACATGATTAACATTGGCATCCTACCCACGGAGATTGGAGGTACATATCTTACCCAAGGAGGATATGTAGGTTTCGTTTTAATTCTTTAACCCATTCCCAACCACCGGGAATCCCATGCCTTAGAAAGTGTTTCGAACTCACCTTGGTTTGCTCGGTAAGATTAGTTACTTGATTAACAGTTGATCAAACACGTCCTAACATGTGTACAGCTAACAATCAGTTTCATGTGCATACATAATACGTATCTCGCATATGATTGATTCACATATTACTCAATCACACAACACACATTTCTAATATTTAGGTAACACCCATATAACTCAAGTCAAAGTAATTAACATACGAGCCTAACATCATCGAGTAGTCTTTTAGCATGCAATCAATTCATAAGCCAATTCACCACATGAGTTCATATAAACAAATCACATAATAGTTACTGCTTTGCTACCCGAACAAGTGCAACAGTCACTTTATTAATCCCCCTTGACTAGTGTGGCCCAATCACAAGTCGTCAATAAATTGCATGCTAGTGTGTGTGGCCCAATGATTTAAACAGTTCAATGCAGCCCATATGCCGTCTTCGTATTTGACCCAACCAACGCAACTCGGCCCAAAACCCAGCCCAGTATGCGTTCCAAATAAGTCCACTTGGACTGTGCCACTAATCCCAACACGTGGCCCAGTTTCATGTTTGCGGCCCACTGTTACTCCTAGGCCCATGGATAGTTTGTGCAGTTTATTATTATATCTCGGCCCACATTTAGTGTAGGACCCATTGCAGTATATGCCTAAGTGTTTACCATGCTTATGTAACTAACTATGATTTCAAACAGCCTATTATTATGTGAAGATCATTACCATCCTTTATGCTAAGCACATCATGGTTGTATAATATAACAGTTTATACGATCACAAGTTTATCAACAATCCAGTTATCATGCCAAGAACTAGCACATAACATCATTACGAAATCCTTGGAATTACTAGTTGGTTCTTGTTGTTACACCTCATGTTAACCTAACACCTCATGTTAACCTAACACACGTTCAATCAGATAAAGCATCATCACATAAATCCCCTAATCATAGGCACATTAATTTGGAATAAGAACTCCCCATACTCGATCCATGCATATTAACAGTTTATGTTATCAATTTATCACACATGAATGACTCCACAATTGTTCCATACGAACTCAGGCAACCAAAACATGATATCATGTAATTCATCATTCCAAGTACAAAATCGGACATCATAATCAGTAATAATTATCATTTACTTGATCAATAAACACCATCCTGATTTTATGCGATTATTTGTATCAATAATTCCTAAATTCCCACCTAATCATGACATCTAGTTTGAATTGAGGTGCATGACTTTTCTTACAAACACACATCTTTAAGTCATCGATTATAAAAATCTAGATCATTCAACTCAATTCATGATTCAACAGTTTTTATTAATAGCGGCCCAATGTAAATTTATTAAAATCAAAGTTGTCGGCCATCATTCAATTGAGACATCCTTTAACTATTGTCATTTAACTACTTGATTCAGCCCCATGTGTTTATTTGTTTTATGTTGACTTTGTATACTTCTACTATACATTGAACAGAGCACCTACATACTACCCATATTAATTGTTTATTAACAAACAATGATCCATCACATAATCCAATCAATCATTAACAATTAACATGAATATGGACTTACAGTTCAATGGACTCGAATGAGGAGGTGATGTCTCAACAATACAAGATCGTCTCAATGGGGCGTCTGCCGTTCGCGATTTCAAGGGAGGGGTTGGGTTGTTTAGGGTTGGCCAAAGTGATAACAAGGGATCGTATAAAGGTTATAAGCATATAACAACTACTCATGCATAAACAAAGAGGTGGGATTGGGTTCGAATTAGTTTGTGGGCTCGGTAAGGTATATGGGCCGAGGGGGAAGTAATTTATTAGCCAAGAAGTGTGTGGTAAACTAGTTTTTGGCCCAAATGTATCAAGTGTCAAGTGAGTTCATAGTTCAAGTTAGTAAATCTCCTAACTTAATTAACTACACATAAAACGTTTAATGATTCCTACCACCATTTGCAAATCATACTCACATAAACATCCAACAGCTCCACAATAAATAACTAACACACACATAAACGTTTAATGGTGCAAAAGTGTAATATGTAGGTAATTAAACGTAGGAACACACTCCAAAGATTGTGGAATTTAAGTAGCGGTAACCTTAGAGATTCGGGTTGTCACAACATCCCCAACTTGAAAGAAATTTCGTCCCAGAATTTAGCACGTAGTTACTGAGGAAGCTAGTTAGGTTGCATGGTTTCCTGCTTTTTCCTGGGTTGTCACATCATCCCCTTCTTGGTTTGGAATTTCGTCTCGAAATTCCGCAGTAGCTTCAGCCTCAGTAGTGGTTTCATTGTTCTCGAACAATGAGGATATGTGTGTTTCATTTGGTGTCACACCCCGACTTTCCACGTGTCACCGGTGGGCCCGGTGGGGAGTATCGTGACGTCATGGTTGGCAACATATTAGTCAAACAACACAATATTATCAAGCACAGCGGAAGCAATTGACAATATAATACAACCGAATTTATTATTGTAATATCAACTGTCACAATATTCGGAAGTTTATCCACAGAAGGATCGAACATAAAATGGAAACAATAGTTCAACAGACTTTGACATCTAGAGCTTGCGAAACTTGAGTAATGATGCCTGGAGTAGCCAGCCTATTTCGTCTAGCACCTGCACTTAGCCTTTTTGGAAAATACGTCAGTTTACACTGGTAAATACAACTCAACTGACTCATTTAAAAAGAGTTTAATAAAATTGATTTGGATGCACGTGGCACAAAAATATCTTTTATAATCTGATTAAAATGCACAGAGGCAAAATTAACCTTTTATACTTGGGAAAATTATTTGTATATAATCTCATATACAGTTTTACTTATTTGCCGTCCGTCGGGACAGATTAGCTGACACGCCATAGGTATAATGCCCACAGGCTATCATCCTCTAAGTGGATTACCAGTTCCGGTATAATGCCCACAAGGATGATACCCCTAAGTGGATTACCAGTTTTCACATAATGCATCTGTCAGGTGTACGCCTACACCCCGTGCTTAGGTCATGGCCATTTCGTAAAATGATGCCAAGGATATCCGGGACATGGTCATTTAACCCCCAAGGGCCATACATCAAATAATAGTAAAATAATACATATTAAACAGGTTATGTAAGTACATCAATCACAATCCGATTTAAATGACTACATACACCCGACCAAGCGGTACTTTTATAGTACCGTATCCCAAGCCCGTATAGGGAAATAAGTTAAGAGTATTTACCTGAGCAAAGTATAAATCCAATACAGTAATTGCAAGTACTTTTACTGGGCTCCTAATCTGGAATGAAGGTTTATAATAACCTATTAGAATCCTAACGGGTCTTTAATTAAGCTTAAGCTTTGACCGGCTAGTTTCAAAGATACGGTTCGTACGCACGATTAAGCGAAGACCGGATAGAATGTGATTTAGACCCGACAAGTTCAGAGACTTGCTTAATATGGGTTTATTATTCACATTCTGGATTTTGAGATAAAACCGATAGGGTTTGACCCATTTCGGCTAATTTATGTAAACTTGTTACATAAACCGAACCGTACGCGTAAGAAGCGTGACGGGTATTCATTCGAGCCATCTACAGGTTTCCTAAGTTAATTATGCCTCAAATATGTTGTGACATCAGTAAGATGTCTTTCATTATGCCCGAAACGAATTTAAACACAAACTATGCCCCGTAGGGGTAGTTTGGTCATTTTAAG
Source organism: Helianthus tuberosus (assembly GCA_030545235.1). Lineage (NCBI taxonomy): Eukaryota > Viridiplantae > Streptophyta > Magnoliopsida > Asterales > Asteraceae > Helianthus > Helianthus tuberosus. The sequence goes on from JARYGA010027830.1 coordinate 25,034, forward strand.
GGTTGTAAAAGAGTTTGAATGTTTAACTGAGTTACAGGTCTGATGTAAACAGCAAACATACTTAATTTGATGAGTTTTAACAGTAGGCTAAAGCATATATGTGGAATTTATCATCTTTAACCAAACTATGCCCCGTAGGGGTATTTTGGTAATTTCACACAAGCCGAAAGCTCAAAAACGAAGTCTGAGTTAATCAACCTTTGCTTACTGTTAAAATATCATAATTTGCCTCATATATCAGTAGGTATCAACCCGGTTATGCCCAATATGATTTTAAGACATACTATGCGTTAAAAACGCTAATTATGGCGATTAAAGGCCATTTCCGGGTTCGACACTTAAATCTGATATTTTTATATTTCCAGAAGGCTTAAAATAATTTATTTATCATAATTAATCAGTAGCAAAAGGTTTGGAGTCGTTTAGATAAGTAAAACTCATTTTATGGCCCGTAAGGGCAAAACCGACAATTACCGAATTAAGCCTACGACTACGAGTTATGCTCAGCCTAAAATTAATTAAAAATCTTTAAAAATCCTAAAATAATGTATTATATCAGTGGGTAAAAGATTTGATACCAAAAAGTATGTTTAACTAGGCTATACGCTAATTACGCCATTATGTTAACATAAAGCATTAGTTTTGCGATATTGAGCATAACTCTTAATCTACAAGTCAAACTGATGTCAAACTTTGCATACAAGTTTATATATCAGTAACTAAGGTTTCTACACTTTTACATTTTCATAAATCTCGTTTTAAGGCAATAAGGGCATAATAGTCAACATATGAGCAATTAACGGAATCATGCGTATAAATCGGATAACTAATGAACCGAGGTGTATAATCACAGAGGGTTATACTAGCATGTAACCTGATCAAAATGAAGCTTTAAGGTATTTCTAAAACATACCTAAACGGGTCAGAATTGAAGTCAAAGCAAAAGTCAAAGCTTTGCGACTTTCGGTTCCGAACCGGGTCTAAACAGGAAATAGTCGGGTCGAACATGTTTGGACATGTTCTTACACTTATTACTAAGTTATAACAATGATCAAACAGGTTATATATGTTCTAGATAGCTAATTATGCATAAATGGCCTTTTAAGCATTATGTTGACTTTTTAATTAAAGGTTTGACCCGACATTTGACCTGGTTAGGATGGTGATCAGGGGAAACCCTTTTGGGGTTTTATTACCCTCATAAATACCAACCTATAACTACTTTCAATTCGAGATATGACTGAGTCATTATAGACTAATCTCGAAGTCAAACCGTAATTACGACGGTTTGACTTTTAGCTAATTAACTAAGCTAAAAGCAATTAGAGAAAGATTAGAACACTTACTGAAGTCCTATGCACAAGATATGACCACTTGGAAGCAAACTTGAGCTCCAGAAATGATCCAAGAGTGCAGGAGAAGTTGTGAGGAAAATGTGCAACATTGGAGGCCTTTTATACTAGTTGCAATGACCACAACAAGTTGACAACAAAGTCTAGGATCCATCCACAACTGATTAACACTTGTTACTAGTGCCTAGGGATGTCTAGGGGTCGTTTACAAGTGAGAAAAACCGGTTTAGTGGGTCAAAATCGCGCATAACAGGCAACAGCCTGTTTTCTGGTGCTGGGGACATGGTAGCGCACCGTTACATGTATAGGGTAGCGGTGCGCTACCCCTTCTCAGATGCTGAAATGTTGTTGTTTGTTGAAGGTTCGAAAGGGCAATCCACTTGCACGAATTTGGGGCCTCAATTATCAATTTGGGACCTTTCAAATGTGCCTTATATAGTTCTAAACCTCACCCTTATGTATTGTTTCGTTTGTATCCATAAACAAGACCCGAAACAAAGGGTTACCGCTCTTTTTCTTCGTAGGAGTCCACCATATCAATTTACGAATCCTTAAATGTTATAATTCACTGAACTTGAACATATACTAAATGTTTTTAATATGTTTGAGTCTTGGGATTTTCTACGAGGTCGTTCAGAGGTGCAAAAGTTAACATGACGACACTTTTAATTCCTGTCAAACATTTTTATTAAATCCGAATTTTTAACGCGTTCTGTCATATATGACACGTGTCGTTTTATTATTGAACCCGAAAGTTTCGAGGTGTTACATCCTCACCCCCTTAAAATAAATCTCGACCCGAGATTTACTGAAATAAGGAAGTATTCTCTGCCTAATAATGGCAATCTGACAGATGGTTAGAAATTTGTAAGATCTTGTTTGTTGTTTCCAATGCAACTTTCAGATCCAGATAAATGGACTTACCAATCTATTGTCCTAATCACAGATGTTTAACATTCCATCTTTACAAGGTCTACAAGGAGCAGCCTTGACGCCTTTATCCTAACTATTATAGAATAGCTGATCTTAAGGTGATATGGTTATTCTTAATCGTTGTTAAAATAGGGTTGCGGTAATTAGTGCATAAGCAAAATGAACCGTCCTTCTTATCTAACAACATCAAACTCTCAGAATATCGAGTTAGGCTGTATGAATCTATATCTTTATTACTTACTTAACCAGGGTTTTTGATTCCGCCAATATGGTACTAGTTGTGTTGGGGATTTCATAATAATGCAGCCTTTAAATGAGATATAAATCTTAATCCTACCTGTCCCTCATGGTAAACAGGGTAATCTTAGGAGAAGACAGTTAAGATACGAGGAGACTACAGAGAGTTTCCATATCTCAGGCTCCAGTTCATCCAACAACGCTTGTGTCTAATGTGTGACACATTTATGTTATGAGTCCACATATTTCTTTACCAGGGAATATGTATTTGGACAATTCTATTCTGGATATCTTCTTTGAATACCATTAGTTGACTTTAGTACAATATGATCATTGGGATATCTTAGGGTTCCATGTATTAAACCTCCATGCTGATCAGACATGGAAATAATCTATGGGACACACTAGGATACGCCAATCCTCATATGACACTTTTATCCAACATAGTTTGGCATTCGCAGGCGATAGACAACAATGAGAAAATAATTAAAGTAACATATGTTGTCGTACTCTATGCGAAGAGAGAGTACTCTTAGATTTTTCGGAAGGATTCCTTGCCGATGCTAGAAGAATCGGTTACTACGGTTTCCTTGGTAGCTATACCTTGTGGATGATAAAAAATTTTTTTGCTAAGTTTATGGTTCATGAAGATTTATTATTGCCTGTATTAAAAACAGGACACTTAGTAGAAATTATCTTTGATAAATGATAAGGAAGTTTATTGTACAAGTGCTTATAATTAATTAGAATGGAGATTTTCACAAACTAGGCACCTAGCCCAGTTGGCTAGGCGTGCGAAAGGGTGCGGCCGGCCTAGACCCAGGTTCGATTCCGGGGACGGCCAGTTCCACCATTTTTTTATGTTTAATATAAATTAATCGTACGGACACGTGTAATTACGAGGGTTGTCTCATAAGGAGTTTTGATAATTAATTGCTTCTTATCATTCACAATATGGACTTGATTTTTAAGGTAACCAATCGATTTTTATCACTATATTGAGTCCTTGTGTATGCAACCAAAGACTTGCTATAAGGGTATTAGAAAAATGATTTCTAATTTAAATATCAATATAAGCTTTGTTGGAGCATAGTCGACGTAACATCGTCACTTTCTACCGGGCATTAAATGACCGGAGTCTTAAATCAGGTGGAGACAACAGTTCTCAACCTTTATCATTCATAATATATTTATACGTGCCAGTATCAATAAGTTTCTACATAAACTGTTTGATAAGGAAAGGTACATATTATACTATTATTATTCTGCATCATCTCTTGGGCGTTCCTCCAGATAACTCGTGCGTTTGTTCTTTTGGCCTACTCGGGGTTCCTCGCGTACTTAGGGCAGTTGGTCTTTATGTGCCCTTTCTCGTTGCAGTTGTAGCATGTAGCATCTTTAATCTTCCCGCAATCAACAGTCTTGTGCTCCCTAGACTTGCATATCCCACATGCAGGTGGTCCTGATTTAGAATTGGACTCCATTCTGCATTTTCCAAAGTGGCGTTTTTGGCAAGTAGAGCACCTTGGCTTTTCATCTGTCCGCTGACCATTCTTTCCAGACCCAGACCTCTCAGAGTCAGTGTTTCCCTTGTGTTTCTTCTCAGATCCTCGTGAGTTATCATCCTCACGCTTCTTCTTACTTTCTTCAGATTTCTTTAGCGACCTTAGCCTGACCGCATCTAAAGTAAGGGACAGAGAGAGGTCAGCTACTGACCTAAATGTAGTAGGTCTTGAAGCCTTAACACTGGCTTTGATTTCTGGGGGTAAACCCCCAATGAAGCGTGCAATTCGCTTGGGCTCTGGTGTTACAAGGTAAGGGACCAGTCTGGACAGGGTATTAAAACTGGTGAGGTAAGCTTGACAATCTAAGTTTGTCATTACTAAGGATAAGAAATCTGACTCAATCCCCTCAACCTCATGTTGAGGGCAGTAATTCTCCTTAATGAGATTAACAAACTGTTCCCATGACATGCTGTAGAGCGGAATCTTCCCAGCAGCTTGAATGAGAGACTTCCACCATGCCAGTGCCTCTCCTTTAAATGATTGGGATACGTACTTCACGACATCCCTTTCAGCGCAACCGCTGATATCGACAACTGTGTCCATTTCATCCAACCAAATCATACAATCGACTGCCCCTTTTTCCCCAGTAAAATCTCGGGGCTTGCAGGAAACAAAGTACTTATAGTTACAGGATTTGGTATGCGGTTCATTATCGAACACTGTCCTCTTGGATGGAAAACTGTGTTCATTAGATGGATGTCGATCGTCATCTTTCTTTAACTCATCTTTCTTGGAGGGCGGCTTGTTATCAGGCTCTGGAGGAGTTTTAGGGATGGATTTAGGGTGGGGTACAGATGAGGCTTCACTATATGTCTCACTATACTCCTGGAATTTCTCCTTCACAGCTTTAGACACAGCTGAGTCAATCAATGTACGAAGTTCTCCTCTGGTTATATTAATCCTTTCATCATCGCGATTTTCCAGAGGGTGACTGTTCCCTTCCTCCGACCCAGCCATGTAGTTTTAATTTCTACATAAAAATTAAACAAGGACAAGGTTTTTACGGAAGTTTAAACAGTTTTTATCTTTTTGAACGATTTATTAACCATGTTTTTAATACACATATTGGTTAATTTGATAAATATATAATTATTCAGGATATTTATTATATTCCTAAATTATAAGTTAATAATAGCACAAAAAGGCCTAGTCGCGTAGACAAGTTTAATTTATAAGCCATGATTTCAGAGAATCGAGGCATTAAGGTTTTAATAATAGCACAATTGGCCTAGTCACTTAGACAAGTTTAATTTATAGGCCTTGATTTTATAGAATCGAGGCTTCAAGGTTTGAATCAAAGTTCATTACCTTTTCTTGACAGGGAGTTGTAGGCTACCACTGTCTTTAGTCCCAGAGGACGTTAGTTATAGCCCGTGGGCACTTCATCCATACGGGATGATTATATAATTAAGGGAATTTAGTATATCCCAAAATGACTTATGTGATTTTATCATATCACATTTTGTCGAGCATGTTATTATGCTTTCATATGTTTAATAAGGATTTGAATCTCTTGAATAGGTTCTACCATCTTGGCCTTGTATGCCGTGACATTTAGGCTAGGTTTACCTTTAAGATTCTTTTTAATAATTAACGCAGAGCAATCCTAAATTGAACTGTTAACAAGGATCTGAATCTAATTATGGAACTACCATCTTGGCCCTGTCTTAATGTGACACATGGCTAGGTTTTGTCCTTTTTAAATTTTGCCATTTTATTATAATGGTAGATCTTATAATATAGGAATGATACTTTAAATATAATCGTTCCTTTAAAATTTAACAAGTATATGGTTGCCCTAAACGGGACTTCTATAGCAATTGACTTGCCCATGCAAGGGCGAATTAGAAAAATAACAAAGGAACCAAATAAGGTAATATGAAACAAATTTGGATTTTTCCTATGTTCTTGTCTAGACTCAAGAATGTGCAATTGTGTAACTGAGATTAAACACAAAAGACTAGTGTTTAATTCACTCAGTGTTGGCTCTGATACCAACCTGTCACACCCCGACTTTCCACGTGTCACCGGTGGGCCCGGTGGGGAGTATCGTGACGTCATGGTTGGCAACATATTAGTCAAACAACACAATATTATCAAGCACAGCGGAAGCAATTGACAATATAATACAACCGAATTTATTATTGTAATATCAACTGTCACAATATTCGGAAGTTTATCCACAGAAGGATCGAACATAAAATGGAAACAATAGTTCAACAGACTTTGACATCTAGAGCTTGCGAAACTTGAGTAATGATGCCTGGAGTAGCCAGCCTATTTCGTCTAGCACCTGCACTTAGCCTTTTTGGAAAATACGTCAGTTTACACTGGTAAATACAACTCAACTGACTCATTTAAAAAGAGTTTAATAAAATTGATTTGGATGCACGTGGCACAAAAATATCTTTTATAATCTGATTAAAATGCACAGAGGCAAAATTAACCTTTTATACTTGGGAAAATTATTTGTATATAATCTCGTATACAGTTTTACTTATTTGCCGTCCGTCGGGACAGATTAGCTGACACGCCATAGGTATAATGCCCACAGGCTATCATCCTCTAAGTGGATTACCAGTTCCGGTATAATGCCCACAAGGATGATACCCCTAAGTGGATTACCAGTTTTCACATAATGCATCTGTCAGGTGTACGCCTACACCCCGTGCTTAGGTCATGGCCATTTCGTAAAATGATGCCAAGGATATCCGGGACATGGTCATTTAACCCCCAAGGGCCATACATCAAATAATAGTAAAATAATACATATTAAACAGGTTATGTAAGTACATCAATCACAATCCGATTTAAATGACTACATACACCCGACCAAGCGGTACTTTTATAGTACCGTATCCCAAGCCCGTATAGGGAAATAAGTTAAGAGTATTTACCTGAGCAAAGTATAAATCCAATACAGTAATTGCAAGTACTTTTACTGGGCTCCTAATCTGGAACGAAGGTTTATAATAACCTATTAGAATCCTAACGGGTCTTTAATTAAGCTTAAGCTTTGACCGGCTAGTTTCAAAGATACGGTTCGTACGCACGATTAAGCGAAGACCGGATAGAATGTGATTTAGACCCGACAAGTTCAGAGACTTGCTTAATATGGGTTTATTATTCACATTCTGGATTTTGAGATAAAACCGATAGGGTTTGACCCATTTCGGCTAATTTATGTAAACTTGTTACATAAACCGAACCGTACGCGTAAGAAGCGTGACGGGTATTCATTCGAGCCATCTACAGGTTTCCTAAGTTAATTATGCCTCAAATATGTTGTGACATCAGTAAGATGTCTTTCATTATGCCCGAAACGAATTTAAACACAAACTATGCCCCGTAGGGGTAGTTTGGTCATTTTAAGGGTTGTAAAAGAGTTTGAATGTTTAACTGAGTTACAGGTCTGATGTAAACAGAAAACATACTTAATTTGATGAGTTTTAACAGTAAGCTAAAGCATATATGTGGAATTTATCATCTTTAACCAAACTATGCCCCGTAGGGGTATTTTGGTAATTTCACACAAGCCGAAAGCTCAAAAACGAAGTCTGAGTTAATCAACCTTTGCTTACTGTTAAAATATCATAATTTGCCTCATATATCAGTAGGTATCAACCCGGTTATGCCCAATATGATTTTAAGACATACTATGCGTTAAAAACGCTAATTATGGCGATTAAAGGCCATTTCCGGGTTCGACACTTAAATCTGATATTTTTATATTTCCAGAAGGCTTAAAATAATTTATTTATCATAATTAATCAGTAGCAAAAGGTTTAGAGTCGTTTAGATAAGTAAAACTCATTTTATGGCCCGTAAGGGCAAAACCGACAATTACCGAATTAAGCCTACGACTACGAGTTATGCTCAGCCTAAAATTAATTAAAAATCTTTAAAAATCCTAAAATAATGTATTATATCAGTGGGTAAAAGATTTGATACCAAAAAGTATGTTTAACTAGGCTATACGCTAATTACGCCATTATGTTAACATAAAGCATTAGTTTTGCGATATTGAGCATAACTCTTAATCTACAAGTCAAACTGATGTCAAACTTTGCATACAAGTTTATATATCAGTAACTAAGGTTTCTACACTTTTACATTTTCATAAATCTCGTTTTAAGGCAATAAGGGCATAATGGTCAACATATGAGCAATTAACGGAATCATGCGTATAAATCGGATAACTAATGAACCGAGGTGTATAATCACAGAGGGTTATACTAGCATGTAACCTGATCAAAATGAAGCTTTAAGGTATTTCTAAAACATACCTAAACGGGTCAGAATTGAAGTCAAAGCAAAAGTCAAAGCTTTGCGACTTTCGGTTCTGAACCGGGTCTAAACAGGAAATAGTCGGGTCGAACATGTTTGGACATGTTCTTACACTTATTACTAAGTTATAACAATGATCAAACAGGTTATATATGTTCTAGATAGCTAATTATGCATAAATGGCCTTTTAAGCATTATGTTGACTTTTTAATTAAAGGTTTGACCCGACATTTGACCTGGTTAGGATGGTGATCAGGGGAAACCCTTTTGGGGTTTTATTACCCTCATAAATACCAACCTATAACTACTTTCAATTCGAGATATGACTGAGTCATTATAGACTAATCTCGAAGTCAAACCGTAATTACGACGGTTTGACTTTTAGCTAATTAACTAAGCTAAAAGCAATTAGAGAAAGATTAGAACACTTACTGAAGTCCTATGCACAAGATATGACCACTTGGAAGCAATCTTGAGTTCCAGAAATGATCCAAGAGTGCAGGAGAAGTTGTGAGGAAAATGTGCAACATTGGAGGCCTTTTATACTAGTTGCAATGACCACAACAAGTTGACAACAAAGTCTAGGATCCATCCACAACTGATTAACACTTGTTACTAGTGCCTAGGGATGTCTAGGGGTCGTTTACAAGTGAGAAAAACCGGTTTAGTGGGTCAAAATCGCGCATAACAGGCAACAGCCTGTTTTCTGGTGCTGGGGACATGGTAGCGCACCGTTACATGTATAGGGTAGCGGTGCGCTACCCCTTCTCAGATGCTGAAATGTTGTTGTTTGTTGAAGGTTCGAAAGGGCAATCCACTTGCACGAATTTGGGGCCTCAATTATCAATTTGGGACCTTTCAAATGTGCCTTATATAGTTCTAAACCTCACCCTTATGTATTGTTTCGTTTGTATCCATAAACAAGACCCGAAACAAAGGGTTACCGCTCTTTTTCTTCGTAGGAGTCCACCATATCAATTTACGAATCCTTAAATGTTATAATTCACTGAACTTGAACATATACTAAATGTTTTTAATATGTTTGAGTCTTGGGATTTTCTACGAGGTCGTTCAGAGGTGCAAAAGTTAACATGACGACACTTTTAATTCCTGTCAAACATTTTTATTAAATCCGAATTTTTAACGCGTTCTGTCATATATGACACGTGTCGTTTTATTATTGAACCCGAAAGTTTCGAGGTGTTACATCCTCACCCCCTTAAAATAAATCTCGACCCGAGATTTACTGAAATAAGGAAGTATTCTCTGCCTAATAATGGCAATCTGACAGATGGTTAGAAATTTGTAAGATCTTGTTTGTTGTTTCCAATGCAACTTTCAGATCCAGATAAATGGACTTACCAATCTATTGTCCTAATCACAGATGTTTAACATTCCATCTTTACAAGGTCTCCAAGGAGCAGCCTTGACGCCTTTATCCTAACTATTATAGAATAGCTGATCTTAAGGTGATATGGTTATTCTTAATCGTTGTTAAAATAGGGTTGCGGTAATTAGTGCATAAGCAAAATGAACCGTCCTTCTTATCTAACAACATCAAACTCTCAGAATATCGAGTTAGGCTGTATGAATCTATATCTTTATTACTTACTTAACCAGGGTTTTTGATTCCGCCAATATGGTACTAGTTGTGTTGGGGATTTCATAATAATGCAGCCTTTAAATGAGATATAAATCTTAATCCTACCTGTCCCTCATGGTAAACAGGGTAATCTTAGGAGAAGACAGTTAAGATACGAGGAGACTACAGAGAGTTTCCATATCTCAGGCTCCAGTTCATCCAACAACGCTTGTGTCTAATGTGTGACACATTTATGTTATGAGTCCACATATTTCTTTACCAGGGAATATGTATTTGGACAATTCTATTCTGGATATCTTCTTTGAATACCATTAGTTGACTTTAGTACAATATGATCATTGGGATATCTTAGGGTTCCATGTATTAAACCTCCATGCTGATCAGACATGGAAATAATCTATGGGACACACTAGGATATACCCAATCCTCATATGACACTTTTATCCAACATAGTTTGGCATTCGCAGGCGATAGACAACAATGAGAAAATAATTAAAGTAACATATGTTGTCGTACTCTATGCGAAGAGAGAGTACTCTTAGATTTTTCGGAAGGATTCCTTGCCGATGCTAGAAGAATCGGTTACTGCGGTTTCCTTGGTAGCTATACCTTGTGGATGATAAAAAAAAATTTTGCTAAGTTTATGGTTCATGAAGATTTATTATTGCCTGTATTAAAAACAGGACACTTAGTAGAAATTATCTTTGATAAATGATAAGGAAGTTTATTGTACAAGTGCTTATAATTAATTAGAATGGAGATTTTCACAAACTAGGCACCTAGCCCAGTTGGCTAGGCGTGCGAAA